>WSYH01002327.1:75000-90148 GCA_036426205.1 Ascaphus truei
TCCCCTATTCCCTCTGTGTTCCTCCCCTCTCTCCCCTGTTCTCCCCGCCTCTTCTCCACTCCTCTATCTCTACATTTCTCTTGTCCCTCCTCTGTCTCCCCTTTCTTCACTGTGACACCACCTGTGTCGTCCCCCCCTCTCTTCCGTTTCCCCCACCTTGTCTCACGTGCCCCTTTCCCGTGTCTCACCTTTCTCTCCCGTGCCCCTGTTCTCTCCCACCTTACTCTTGTCACCCCCTCTCTCCCCTGTTTCCCCCACTTTCTCTCCCGTGCCCTGCCTTCTCCCCTCCCCTCTCCCACTTCCTCATACAGTTCTCCAAAGAAGAAGAAGGAAGGCCCCACGGTGATGGATGATTTCCTCGAGAGCCTGAGAGAGGATAAGGATGAGTGGAGCGAGCACTGTGTACGAGCTCCTAGCTAACAAAGCTGCTCTCTGGGGGGTTGATCTGACAGGCCAGGATAGGGGGAGCAGCTGTGCGCACTGTCCTTGATGACTCGCATGCCGCATGGTGTGAGATACAGGGAGGGTAGACTGGCACTGCTACTGCCCCTTGCCTCAGTCTTTTGTATACTTGATGGGGGGACGGTGCTTACCAGGGTTTGTTTGGCGGGCATTGACTATCTGTATGAAGGGGCATGTGAGCAGCCTGATACCGCTGATGCCCTCACAGTCTGCAGTGTGTTTTTGTACACATGGAAGGTTGGGAGGGCTGATGAGTTTGCGCATGGCTAGCATGTTGGGAGCCTTGTACTGTCCCTGTCCATTGCCTAAAATATATGTGACATTGATAGCTCGGACTGGCACTGGCCATGCGTGTGTTGAGGTTTTGCGCCATAGCAGGGCTGGACTCCTACATATATAGAGGTGTTGTGTGTGTGTGTGTGTGTGTGTGTGTGTGTGTGTGTGTGTATAATGTATATGTATATGACAGTGACATAAGCGCAAACAGCAAAGAGGAAAATTTGCTACTTAATAGGTGTGCTTAATGAGAAATTAGTCTCCTAGAGAGACGGGGGTCGAACCCAGACGTGAAAGTCCAACTCAAAGGGGCGGGATGGTGACGAGAAAACGGGTAAACGCGCGTATTGAGAATCACTCTCGGGGCTCATCAGCTGGAACCTTCAGGCGGAGACTAAAGCCGGGAACACAGACCTCCTGGGTACGATGATGTAGGTCCGTGTTAGAATGGAGAGAGGGGAGCGCAACTCCAAATTTTTTTTTTTTTTACCCGTTTTCTCGCCACCATCCCGTCCCTTTGAGTTGGACTTTCACTTCTGGTTTCGACCAGTCCCGTTCTCTCTTGAGACTAATTTCTCATTACGTACACCTACTTAGGTAGCAAATGTTCCTTTTTGTGGTTTGCGCTTATGTCACCGTCTTTGTTGTTCTCCCTTTGTGAGAATGGCGTGTGGGACCTCAGACATTAAGCAGCAACATCAAAGAGCACCGTTAGATGCTATAAAGCACCCACACGTTACTGGAGGTGTTTTAGGGTGTGCCCAAATTATCATATATAATATATATATACATATACTATATACACCCACACCACACCAACACACACCTACATGCATTACATGTATATAGATGGATATATTCACACGTGGCCTTGCAGTATGTGCAGGAAGGAGTGTGGCACACCGCTGTCCGCCTACTCGGTATTAGCCTGGACAGATAGGGGATAAGGCTCCACAGCTTTCCCCCCCCCCCCTCCCCCCCCCCCCCCCCCCCCCCCGGCAGGCACAGTGAGATTGACACTTACAAATTACCCAGCTGAGAGTGCCGCGCTGTGACGTGCCGCGCTCACCCAGACTCACCGTTTTGTCATCTCATTACACAGACCGTCCCCCCTGGTTCCACTCAGCCGCGAGAACCTTTTAATACCAGCAATCTCCAGTAACACTGCGGCCAGATGGTCTCTTTTACCCCTCCTCTCACAGCCTCCTTCCCCTGTATCGCCCGTCTCCTTCCTTCCCCTCATCGCCCTGTCCCCTCACCCTCCCCCCTGTATCGCCCCTCTCCACCTCTCTTCCCCTATCGACCTGTAGCGCCATCTCTCCCCCTTATCGCCCCCTCTCCTCCCCCCCATGTCTTCGTACCTCTCCCCTATAACCATTTCATGTTCCCTGTAGTATACCCTTATTCTCTCCTCTGGCTCTCTCTTTGCATGTCACGCTCCCCTACTATGTGTGTTTGGGCTCTTCTTGTTTTTAATGTTGTGTGTGTTGCCAGAACAGATGCTGTGATTACATAGGATGCTGGTGTTATGTAGAAGAATGAATTAGCATAGATGCTGTGTTGGTGAATAGGAACTGGATAAGTGTAAGGGTTTATAAACAGAGAAGCTGCTGTGCACACATAGCGTGTGTGTGTGGCATCGTTACTGGTGTGTTGATCTAGCGCTGTGTGTGTGCATCGCATAGCGCGTGTGTGCATCGCATAGCGCTGTGTGTGTGCATGTCTAGCGCTGTTTTGGGGGGGGTTTTTGTTGTGTTTTGTGGGGGGGTGTGTGGTGTGTGCTCGTCTCGCTGGTGTGTGTGTGCTTGCCTATCATTATGTGTGTGTGCATTGCTGCTAGTGTTGCAGCATCGCTAGCGCTGTGGTGCGTGCATCGCCTAGCGCTGTGTGTGTGCATGCGATAGCGCTGTTTGTCGCATCGGATAGCGATGTGTGCGCCATCGGTATAGCGCTGTGTTTGCGCATCGATGCGCTGTGTGTGTGCATCGGATAGCGCTGTTGCGCGCATCGGATAGCGCTGTGTGCGTGTGTGGTGGTGTTGTGCGTCAACAGCCCGGTTGGCACAGTGTGCAATTCGATAGCTGTGTGCGCGTGTATCATATAGCGCTGTGTGCGCGCGTGTGGCTTGGATAACACTGTGTGCACGTAAGCCCGTTGGCGCACGTCATCGGATAGCTTTGTCCGCATGCATCAGATAGCGTCAGTGTGCGCGCGCGTGCAGCGTATGCGGTTCCCGCATGCACAGATAGCGTAGTGGTGATAGCGGGTTGCGCGCGTGTGCAGCGGATAGCGCAGTGTGCGTCCGGCTGCGCAGCGTATAGCGCAGTGTGCGCCGCGTGCAGCGGATAGCGAAGTGTGCGCGCGCGTGCAGCGGATAGCGCAGTGTGCGCGCGCGTGCAGCGGATAGCGCAGTGTGCGCGTGCATAGGATAACGCTGTGTATATATTAGATAGCGCTGTGTGCTCTCGCGTGGATCGGATAGCACTTTGTGTGTGCATCGTATAGCGCCGTGTGTGTGCGTGTATCGGATAGCGCCGTGTGTGCGTGTATCGGATAGCGCTCTGTTTGTGCGTGTGCATCGTATAGCGCCGTGTGTGTGCGTGTATCGGATGCGCTCTTGTTGTGTCATCAGGATGTCCGTGTCCTGCGTGCATTGCATAGCGCTGTGTTCGCGTGCATCGGATAGCGCTGTGTGTGCATCGCATAGCACCGTGTGTCATAACACTACATATGTTCTTTATTTCTCGCCGCGTGTCCGATTGATCAGCGCAGGCAGCACTTCAGTCCGGCGCTTTGCCTGTGCAGGGCCCTGACAGGTGTAGCTGGTTTGTTCCTGGCAGCCAGAATAATCCTTTTCCTCCCTGCAGGTTCCCTGGGCTGTGACCTCACCTCGGCTCTGCCGCTTTCTAAGGGACACTAGTGTGGGACCTCTACATGTGCGGGACCTCATTGGCAGGGGGACATCAAGGTGGCCAGTCCCACTCCATGCATTACGGACCCACTGAAGCGGTCATGTGACAATGCTGGCCTTTGCATTTGAAACCACTGGACTGTATTAACCCTTCGTCTGCTCACTGAACTCTATTGGCAAAGTGACCCCGCAGCATTGTATTCCTGGCCCCTGTGGTAGCCAAGAGGTTAATTATACCTGCATACTGTAGGAGTGGAGTAAACATCAGGTAATACGCACCGTGGATTTATTTTACAACTTCAGTGGCTCAATAGGGAAAGATTTGCTGGTTTTAAAATGTTTAAAGTATATTTCCTGGCCTGGATGTGTGTCTAAAGTATTTTTATATTTATATATGTTCCACTTTTGTACCCGTGTGGAAACTGAAATAGTGCCCATAAAGAAGTGGCAGCGGAGTTGTGCGTTTCAGTGCCTTGCATGCAGCGAAGGGGTTAAGTGACACTGCGGGACCGTGGCAAGGTCAACCAGTGGCATGCCACGGAACTCCCAGGGCATTGTCACGCGCCAGCTCTGTGGCGATATGGGCGCTCCCTGACGGTGAGAAAGTGAGGAGCCGGTGTCCGATGAATCATATTTAAACCAAAGACTGTTAGGCCCGGGGGCCGTTATGAGCTGCTTATTTAATTAAAAGTCCCATTGTCCATATTTATGACACAGATTCTGTTAAATAGTAAGAGCCTGGGCTGGGCTAGTAATGGGCAGACTGCTCGCTAACAAGAAAGGATCTGCACAAGGGTGGGTGTGTAGGAGGACTCTGAGTAACTAGAGCAAGAGGAGTGGGCTCGAACAAGGCCAAGAGAGAGCTCTGATGTACTAGGAGGAAAGAGAAGAGCTCATTGTACTACAAGAGAGAGAGCTCCGTGTAACTAGCAGAGAGAGAGCTCTGAGTAACAAGGAGCAAGAGAGAGAGCTCCGTGTAACTAGCAGAGAGAGAGCTCAGTGTAACTAGCAGAGAGAGAGAGCTCTGAGTAACAAGGAGCAAGAGAGAGAGCTCCGTGTAACTAGCAGAGAGAGAGAGCTCTGTTTAACTAGGAGCAAGAGAGAGAGCTCCGTGTAACTAGCAGAGAGAGTGCTCTGTAATTAGGAGTGTGAGAGAGAGCTCCGTGTAAATAGGAGCAAGACAGAGAGAGCTCCGTGTAACTAGCAGAGAGAGTGCTCTGTAACTAGGAGTGTGAAAGAGAGCTCCATGTAACTAGGAGCAAGAGAGAGAGAGCTCCATGTAACTAGGAGTGTGAGAACTCTGTGTAACTAGCGGAGAGAGAGAGAGCTTCGTGTAACTAGCGGTGAGAGAGAGAGCTCGGTGTAACTAGGAGCAAGAGATAGCGCTCTGAGTAAGTAGGCGCAAGAGAGAGAGAGCTCTGAGTAACTAGGAGCAAGAGAGAGAGCTCGGTGTAACTAGGAGTGTGAGAGAGCGTGTAACTAGGAGCAAGAGAGAGCTCCATCTGACTAGGAGCGTGAGAGAGCTCATTGTAACTAAGCATGAGAGAGAGCTCAGTTTAACTAGGAGCGTGAGAGAGAGCTCGGAGGAACTAAGAGTGAGAGAACTCTGTGTAACTAGATGCGAGAGAGCTCCGTGTAACGAGGAGTGAGAGAGAGCTCGGTGTAACTAGGAGTGATAGAGAAAGATCTGTAGGAGTGAGGTCTCTGCCAGTGAAGGGTTAATAAGGCTGCAGTCAGCATGCAGGATCTCCTGAGCGGGGCTGGGACAGGTCGGGGGAGCAGTGTGAAGATGCTAACGCAATGTGACATTTGTGAAATTGAGCCCCAGCGTTGCCACGGTGACAGCTGCCCGCAGACGGACCAGGGATGCTGCCTGCCCGATGGCTGATGAGATGTTAAATGGTTTTGGCCTCCTGTCAACGTGTGGCGCTCCCCCAGGGTGGGGGGCAGACTACCTTCACAGCTCTGGGGACCCCATCTCCCCCGATCATCCAGTGAGGGGTCATGGGGAGCAGAGCTGCTCTACTATTCCGGTGATGATCCATCTGCTACATCGCTGCATCTCCATCCTGCTCTGCTATTCCTATACTGACCCAACGCACACAGCTCTGTCTCTACATCTCTGTCCTGCTCTGCTATTCCTATACTGACCCAACACACCCAGCTCTGTCTCTACATCTCTGTCCTGCTCTGCTATTCCTATACTGACCCAACACACCCAGCTCTGTCACAACATCTCCATCCTGCTCTGCTATTCCTGTGCAGACCCAACACACACAGCTCTGTCTCTACATCTCTGTCCTGCTCTGCTATTCCTATACTGACCCAACACCCACAGCTCTGTCACTACATCACCATCCTGCTCTGCTATTCTGGTGATGATCCATCCTGCTCTGCTATTCCTATACTGACCCAGCACAAACAGCTCTGTCGCTACATCCCCGTCCTACTCTGCTATTCCTGTGCTGACCAATGCACACAGCTCTGTCACTACATCCCCGTCCTGCTCTGCTATTCCTATACTGACCCAACACACACAGCCCTGTTGCTACATCTCAATCCTGCTCTGCTATTCCTGTGTTGACCCAACGCACACAGCTCTGTCACTACATCCCCATTGTGCTCTGCTATTCCTGTGCTGACCAAACACACACAGCTCTGTCACTACATCTACATCCTGCCCTACTATTCCTATACTGACCTAGCACACACAGCTCTGTCACTAAAACCCATCCTGGTCTGCTATTCCTGTGCTGGCC
Organism: Ascaphus truei; assembly: GCA_036426205.1. NCBI lineage: Eukaryota > Metazoa > Chordata > Amphibia > Anura > Ascaphidae > Ascaphus > Ascaphus truei. Next base: position 81,409 of record WSYH01002327.1, read on the forward strand.
CAACGCACACAGCTCTGTCACTACATCCCGCTCTGCTATTCCTATACTGACCCAACACACACAGCTCTGTCACTACATCTCCATCCTGCTCTGCTATTCCTGTGCTGACACAGCACCGCTGTACCATTACTGTAGCCTCCCACAATTTTCTTCAAAAACACCAAGATCTTATGCCGTAGCGTTCCCTACTATTCCAGCGCTAACCTCCAAATACAAACCGTTTAGGTGCTCTCAGCTGTCACTGGCACTGTAAGGGTTTATGACCCCCCCTTCCAAAAAAACAACAACACTCCCTACATCCACTACTATTCCTCCAATGTCCCCACCATGCACACAGCAACTGAAACCTCCAGTGGGACATTGCTATCTGTGCTGTTACTGGAGCCCGTGTTCCTCCCTGCTCCCCTACACCCACAGCAATGGCCTTTTAACACATTGCTGCATTACACTAGCAATTCTATATATCCTTCCACACTCCCAATAAAAGGAACGTGTGGAAGCAGAAATTACAGAGGTGCTAAGAGTCTGTGTATGCAGCACAACACACAAAGCATGGCAATAATATGTACCGGGCAACAGACATGAAAATAAACGTACGTATTTGTAAGCACATCGACCTTTTGGTCTCACACTGAGACCTTCATCGGTAAAGGAAACATGCAAACAGGCCCTATAAGAAATAAGAGACCAGGATTACAATATCTGCAGTATATAAGCATGCGTGGGTCTGTGAGCACGTTCTGTGTGCACTGCTCGGTTTGTGTGTGTGTGTGTGTATCGGTGGGGTTAACCTATTCAGTGCTGGAGGCACCAGCAACAGATGTCACATCACCCTGCAATGCATTTCTTCCCCTCCACCCCCCCCCCCCCCCCCAAATAAGTGTGCACCTGCAAAATATTAGCCAAGACCGACTGCCCCAGATCTTTCAGTACTGACACCCTCTGCACCGCCAGCTCACTGCCTCTTACTTAATTCATGCTCGTTGCGTTTTCCCTGCATCTTTTTTTTTTTGGGCCACGCGTTCAGTCCCTTTAAAACACAAATCCCGGCGTAGAATCATATGCAAATGTGCTGAGCGGAACACAGCATGTAAATCAGAGGAGAGGAGAAGAGCTGGGAGCGATGGGGAGCGGGAGAGAGGGGGATGACCCGGGGTTAATCAGTTTTACTGCTCAGTGAGAGAAAGCTGAGCGAGGAGAGAGAGAGAGAAGGGAGGGGGGGGGGGGGAAGCAAGCAGAGAGGAAAAATCCGGAGAAAGTGGGGAGAGGAGAGGGAGAGAGAAGGGAGAGTGGGAGGGGAAGAGAGAAAGGGGGAGAAAGGAGAAGCTGGCGAGAGAAAAATATATTCATAGAGAGAAGATGGAGAGACTGGTAGCGTAATAGAGGAAAGGTGAAGACAGGATGAAGGGAGAGAATGAGCGGAAAGGAAATGGGGCGAGAGAAAAAGAGGGGAGAAGAAAGTGGTTCATAAAGAGGAGAGTGAGGGGTGATGAAAGACAAGAAAGTCAATGTGGGTTCCTAAAATTACCTCTTAAAAAAGAAAACCTTTCCATTATTAAACTGCTGTTAGCCCTTCCGGTTGGGCCTGCAACACATTGCTCTGCACTGAGGTGCAGGCCCCTCCGGCAGCGAAGGGGGGAGAATATAAAGATGTTGAGCGCTTTGACGTTCTAGCCGGCCTGTCTGATAATTTGGGCTTTAAGAGAAGGCATGTCCCGCTGTAGCTGCTCCTGTGGGAAGTCGCTGTGGCCTTAGCAAGAGAGAGACATGTGTGGGTCAGCATCAGCATAATGCTCCCCCTCGGCCCCCCTCTGCCTCCGATCAAAGCCGCAGGGATTAGCGCTATCTGCGTGAGCCGCTAGTTCAGATCTCGGCAAAATCGTTTTGTTTACCAGCTCGCAGCAGGCTGGGGACAACTCCCCGGGGGACGCCACACAATTGTCCTCTCTCTTACCCTCAAAGGGCAGGACAAATCTGTACACACACCCTATCACCCCCTCTCTCTCCCCCGCCACATCCTATTAAGCAGGCTCCCCCGGCACTTAAAAGGTTAACCCTGGGGTTTTGTCATTCGTCTAAATGTGGTACTTTCCAGAAAAAAAATTATAATCTAAACATAACTATATATATATATGTATGTTTGTATGTATGTATCTGTAACGTGTTTGCCAAGCTTAATAATCAAAAATGAATAGACAATACCGTTCTGTGGCTAACGAAATGCTTTTATTTGTGCGAGCTTTCAAGATACACTGATCTCTTCTTCCGGCGGTGTTACACTGAATAAAGCAAGAGAGCTTTTTACTTACAAACAGTGCGTCCTGGAATGTATCTGTGACTGAAGCCAATCTCTCCCCCTGTGCAGTATGAGTTTTATGACTTAATGTGTCAAATGGGCCCTGAATGTTAGTGATGTAAGAGTATGTGTGCAAGTATTCATTTATAAAGCGCCCACAGTGTATACAGCGCTTTACAAAAGGTGTGTTGAGTGGGAGTGTATACCAATGGTGTGGGTAGGTGTGGAAATGTAAGAAGGTGTTGCATTACTATTAATGTGTGTAGATACTATGTGGTCCCTATTGGTATATAGGGATAGAATTACATTGTACATTTGTATGTGTAAGAGACAACTGTGTGTGCATTCATATAGCGCAGTATGTATAGAAATGGCCTTTAGCAGTCATGGGAAGAGCGTTCTCTTGTGTCAGGGTAGAAGCTGCGGTCTCTGTTTAGGCCACCGCTAAGTGTCCCGAACAGTTGCAGAAATTTGTGTTCATGCAACCGTCTCTCTTTCGGTGTTCCAAGATTACCTTTGAGTATGGCCACCTTCAAATTGTTCATCTTATGGCCAGAGTCAGAGAAATGTTTGCCGACAGGACTATCTCTGGTTCCGCGTGTGATGCTGTGATGTAGTAGCAGCCCCCTGGGCATTTCATGCACATGATGAGGTACACGACATTGCTGGAGGAACAGGTGAACTTTCCTCTGATTGTGTACCCCAGATTCCTGTGTGGTATTTGTATTGTGCCTGCTGTGTGGCGCATTGCGCAGGTTTTGCATCTTGCGTCTGGCATGGTCTTGTCCCGCATTCAGTTGTACTGTTGAATACTTTACTCCTCACCATCATTTTCTTGAGATTATGAGGTTGTCTGTATGATAATAAGGGTGTTTCAAGGAAGACCTGTTGCAGCCTTGTATCTTCCTGGAGAATGGGTTGTAGTTCCCTGGCGATCTTGCGTAGGGCTCCTAGGTGTGGTTTATATGTGACCACCAAAGGTCACCTGTCGCTTGTCTCTTTCTGTCTGTATTCAAGGAGATCACTTCTTGGTATTCTGGTGGCTTTGTGGATTTGCTGGTCTACAATTCTATGGTTATATCCACAGTTTATGAAATCCGATCTCAAGGCTGTAATCCGCTGGCCTCTGTCTGCTCTGTCGGAGCATATCCGGTTGTATTGTATGGCTTGACTGTAGATGGTTGCATGCTTGGTGTGTGTGGGGTGGAAGCTGTTGTCCCTCAAATAGCTGGCTCTGTCTGTAGATTTGCGGTATACAGAAGTCTGTAGTTGGTTGTTCTTTATGGTGATGGTGGTGTCTAGGAAATGTACTTCGTCCGGGGAATGGGTGGGTTTGAGGTTGATGGTCGGGTGGAACGTATTGAAGTTCTCATGGAACTGTATGAGGTCCTGTTCACCAGAGGTCCAAATCAGGAGGATGTCATCGATGTACCAAAGGTATGTAAGGGGTTTCAAGAGACCGGTGGCAAGAAAGTCACTTTCCAGTTTTGCGCAGAACAGATACTGTGGCGCCATCCGAGTACTCGTAGCGGTCCCGGTTGTCTGGAGGTATGTGTCATTTCCAAATGTGAAGTAGTTTAGCATTTAGTCACTGTCGCTGTGAGTGGCTCCTGCGGTCCCAGACAGTATCTGCAGGCTGAAATCCCATCCTCGTGGGGGATGTTTGTATAAAGTGACTCTACATCCATGGTTGCTAGTAGTGTTCCTGTTGGGAGGGGGCAATGGCATTAAGTTTTTGTTTAGCAGGTCGGTGGTGTCCTGGATATAGCCGGGCTTGTTCCTGACAAGTGGTTTTAGAATGCCCTCCACCCAGCCAGAAATATTCTCAGTCAGTGTGCCAGATCCAGAGATAAAAAGGGTTACCCTCTTTGTGAATTTTAGGGAGCATGTAAAATGTGCCAGGTTTTGGGTTAGCTGGTATCAGGTACAGAATTTGTTCTCTTGTGTGGGTTGGGAGTGTTTTAATGATCCCGTTGAGTTCTCTCATGTATTTTTTAGTTGGATCCTCCTGCAGTTGGGTGTAATACTTTGCATCAGAGAGTTGCCTGTGTGCTTCCCGCAGGAAGTCTGTGGTGTTCATTATGACCACTGCTCCTCCCTTGTCCGCAGGTTTGATTGTTATGTTGTGGTTGGCCATTAGTGATTCTATGGCTCTCCTGTCGATCAGTGTCAGATTATACGTTTGTTTCCTTACTTTGTCAGAATGAGAAAGTATCCTTATAATGAAGCACACGGGCATTCCCGAGATAGAATTATTATAACAAATGTATTATTATAAAAACAGGGGGAGAGAAATATATAAAAGAGGAGGGGGACTCACAACTTACAATACATATATACCATGAGGACAAAGGCAATATGCTGAATACACGTCAGTCGTACCACCGCTATTACGCCCCTCTTCATTATTACCATACCTTTCAGCTGTTTTTGACCTGATTTTGGCGCAAAACTTGAATTTCAAACTCCCTGACTCCACTATAAATACTATGCTCATTCCCCACAACTCCCCTCCCCGAAGAAGACCGTTTGTCGAAAACGCGTTGGAGTGGGAGTCTGTGGAGGGGGACCCCTGACTTTTTCCATCACAAGAGGCCTCTGCAACTCGTTTTTTGGTTTCATCAATCTGCCAGATTTTGGTGATGTATCATAATTCTACAATATTGTGATACATGCTCTTGCCCTGGATTCCTTGCTCTTACTTTAGGCAATATTGTCTCCATGTGAATCTAGGGTACACTATAGGCATATCTTTACCCATTATACACAGTTCTGCAGAATATGTTACTTTATAGAACAGTGCCTGTCATAGAGCAACCTTCTCGTTGGATTGAACATATTTGGAATAGTCACTGGTGATCCTTTGACCAATTTATGTGCCTTTGTCCTCATGGTATATATGTATTGTCAGTTGTGAGTCCCCCTCCTCTTTTATATATTTCTCTCCCCCTGTTTTTATAATAATACATTTGTTATACTAATTCTATCTCTGGTATGCCCGTGTGCTTCATTATAAGGATACTTTCTCGTTGTGCTATACATTAATTTTCCTTGAGCACCACTGCCTTTTGATATCTTATCATAAATTCAGGACAGTTTTTGGGCCACCATTATTAATAGTGTTGATGCGGTATACTTTGTGTTTTCTGTCATATATATATTATAATATATATCAGACACAGGGCACTCGTAAAATTAAAAAAATGGAATAAGGATAAAAAAAAGTGTTCGTAGCGTCCAAAAAGTACACAAAAAGCAAAACAGGACAGGCACTCCTATGTTAAACATAGTGAGATTTTGTTAGCTCAATGTTTCAGTGTGGTCTGAAATGTGGAGATAATACTGTAAATCTCACTGCTTTGAACGTGTCTCTGAGAAGATCCAGCACACTTGCCGTTTTCAATATAGGCGAATTTATCAAGCCACTTAATAGATTCACCTATATTGTAAACTCCAATTGTGCTGGATCTATTATCTTATATGCTGAACACACTCACTCATCCGTGACACCTTGGCTTTGTTAATTATAGGAGTGCCTTCTCTCCCCCGCCCATATCCCCCCCCCTCCCCCATTTCCCCCCCCCCCCCAAGATATGGATATACACGTGTGTGTTGATTTATTATATATATATATATATATATATATATATATATATTCATCTTAACTCTGTGCCCAGGACATACTTGAAAACGAGAGGTAACTGTCAATGTTTTATTTCCTGGTAAAACATTTTATAAATAAATACACATGCACACGCACACACACACGCACACACACACACACATACATAAATACACATTTGTGTGTTTGTATTATGTGTACATACAGTATATGTAAATGTATACATATTGCATGTTGCAGAATAGCCTGCAGTACCCCAATCCTGTCCTGCTGTGCACCTGTCTGTGTTAGTGTCTCCGTGCAGGTGTACAGCAGAGGGAGCTGCAGAGCTAACATACAGCGACAGATCTGCTGGGGGGCAGAGGGCAGTAGTGATATAGCAGAGAGGGCTGTGGTTTGCGGATGGGAGAGCCCAGTGCTGGAATTGCAGAAGAGGTGCAGGGCAGGGTTAGAAAGCAGTGGAAGTGATGTGTAGATATTGGGAGAGGAGAGGTAGCAGCAAGAGACCTACTGTGGCAGTGGGATAGATCAGTAGTGGGATAGCAGGGGATCCATTGTAGACTGAGATACCGCTATATAGAGCTCTCTCCCTGCTTACTCTACCATGTCGGTGGGCAAGGATAATACTGGAATAGTAGTGAGATGTAGTGCGGGTTTGAGTTGCAGTGAGGAAGCGGTGCAGGTGGTGGGTGAGGATAATACTGGAATAGTAGTGAGATGGAGTGCGGGTTTGAGTTGCAGTGAGGAAGCGGTGCAGGTGGTGGGGGAGGATAATACTGGAATAGTAGTGAGATGGAGTGCGGGTTTGAGTTGCAGTGAGGAAGCGGTGCAGGTGGTGGGTGAGGATGGTACTGGAATAGCAGAGGATCCCAAGGGAAGCATTGGAGTAGTGTTGGTGGTAGGAATGAATACTATAGAACTGGAATAGCAGAGTAAGGCCGCACTTACAGTGCCGACTACAGTGACGGCGCGCAGCATCAAAGCAAGTAGATGTAATCCGTGGCGTGCGCCTATAGTGGGCGCGACCACAACACAGCGACCAACATCGCTGAAGTCAATAGATTTTGATATTTACCGCGACGGCCGCACCACGTGACTGCAATAAGCCAATCACATGGCCTCTGCCTGACGTCACCGCCGCTTGCAGCCAGCGACGGCGCAAACACGGAATTACAACTTTTGCGACGGGTGACGTCAATGGTCGCGACGCCGTTAATGTAGCCGGCACTATAAGCTCAGCCTAAGGTGTAGTGACTGAGCTGTGTGTGGAGTGATAAACTTATCACAGGACACAGCACTGTTACGATGTAGGATTATATGGGAGGTGAAAGAGGCAGCTGGGATTAGATTGGAGATGGGATTAGAATGGAATTCGCGTGAAACCCATCAAGCTTTGCACCTCTTAAAGTAATTATGGCAAAATGCTTTCATTTCCTGCTTAATCTGTCTCGCTTTCTCTCTGCCGCTCGCTATTGCTCAACTCTGTCCCACTCGCTACTATCTCCCATTTATTTAGGTCTCTATTACCATTCCCCCCTGCCCCCTCTCTCTCTCTCTCTCTGGGTCTCGCTCTGCCATTTCTCGCTCCTCCTGTCTCTCTCTCTCTCTCCTCCTGTCTTTCTCTCTCATCCTGTCTTTCTCCCCTCCCGTCTCTCTCCCTCCTGTCTCTGTCTCTCCTCCTGTCTCTCTCTCTCTCTCCCCTCCTGTGTCTCTCTCTCTCTCCCCTCCTGTGTCTCTCTCTCTCTCTCTCTTCCTGTCTCTCTCTCTCTCCCCTCCTGTGTCTCTTTCTCTCCTCCCGTCTTTCTCTCTCTCTCCTCCTGTGTCTCTCTCTCTTCCTGTCTCTCTCTCCTCCTTTCTCTCCCCCATCCTATTTCCCCCCCCCCCTCTCGCTCTCTCCCCCAAACCACCATGTCATTCTAACTTCCACCCTCATCTCTACTTCTCCTTGGAGTCCCTGCTCCTTCCACATTTGAACCAACAGACTTTGGACTCCCCTGTCTTGCCCTTCAGTGTCTGGAAGTGTGGACTCTCTTAGTGGGGGGAGCCAGATCCAATATAAAGGGGAGACGCTCAGTAGTTGGGGTAGTCTTTGAATCTCCCACTTAACTGAGATGACAATCCGAATAGCAGCACAGAATCCAAACTCGCCCGGAGTTCTAAAAATCAAACCGGCCGCCATTTTTAAACAGTCCCAGACAAAAAAATGTTTTACTAAAATCAAAAACCACTGGATAACTTCACTATGGTCAGGATAAACCCTGGAAAGAAAAGAAAAAAGGGTTAACCCTTTTGCTCTCCAATAGCGTTTTGCACAAGATGAAAACATAAAGCGGCCGGTGCCCCCCCATCCCAGCGAAAGGGTTAACGAAAGATCACTTTTATGTAAACATGCGGGCGAAAACCAGCACTAAATATTCCTCCTTAGGGACGCCACAAAGCCAATTCCAGCACTGAGAATACCCAAGGGCTGAGGCCATTTTTTCCCCCCTGATCACTGAAGTTCGACAATTTGAGAGTAATTGGTTGTGGTTTCTCAGTGGTCAAGTGGTTAAATCGCTTGGTTTGTCTTCTGTTGAGAACACCGAAGCTCTTCTCGGATTTGGGTCTCGAGGAGAGGTGGGGGGGGGGGTCTGTGACTGGTCACACTATCTCTTATCTGCAGGAACAGGGAAGGAGTTTTATCCTGGGGAGAAGCAGAGCGAAGATGTGTCCTTTATCTGCTCGGCCGCAGGAAAACACGAGGAGATAAAGCGGGTACCACAAGAGAGCTAGTGAAGGAGAGGCGGGAGAGGGGGAGACAGAGGTGGAAGGGAGAGGGGGGG
>WSYH01002328.1:0-90126 GCA_036426205.1 Ascaphus truei
TTCATTGCCTTAGCGGCTATACGCTATGGCAATGAAGCAGCATTTCTGTACTTTTAATAATATTGTGCAGGAGCAGGGGGTCCCCTGAGTTTAGATTTCTGGCTCAGGGTACCTCCTGCTCACTGTACAATACTATTAAAAATACAGAAATGCTGCTTCTTTACCATAGCGCATAGCCGCTAAGGTAAAGAACGAGTGTTTATTTACTGTATATACTGTATGTGTTTTATTTATACTGTACATGTGCAGAGGATCTCCGGAGCTGAACCGCGTTGGTTTCAGGTAAAAAAATCGCATCGGTGGCACGTCACTTCCTTCTGATGCATGGATCTGACTATACTGTTCTGAAGGCTTTTGCTATAGAGAGAGTCAGTCTGGGAATTCGGGGAGGTGATTTGGAGAGGGCGTTATTGCGTAGGTGTCCAGGTGGATAGTTCAGATGGACTCTATGATTCCACGAGGTCTGAACGACTACCTGGGCTTCTCTATGTTTGTGTAGCCCATCACCATCCATCTCCCTGCCCTGTGTTATAGATGGTATTATGAGAACATAAAACACATCTCTTTCCCCTACCCTTCTTCTCTCTCCCTTGTCTGCCTCTAGGATCCTGAGTTTGACACTCTCGTTTGGACTCTGGACCCACTGCTATCAACACTGGCATCCGTTTATTCAGGACAAAATTCCACAAGATGGACTTACCATTTGAGTTCAAGTGAATTTATATTGGGACTTCCTTTATGTGACTTTGTGACTTACCAGCCCTTATCTCTGTTAATAGATATTTATATGAGTACTATTTGTCTAGGATCACTAAATGATTGCTGAAGATTCTCTCTCATTGATATACCTATGATTATAGGAATGGAATTGTGTCTGGACATATCAGACTTATCTTCTTGAGGGAGAACCATTTTCAAATATCTTTATGTTTCAAAATGTTTATATATATCTTGTATGGATTTATAAACTGTATGTATTTAATCAGTATATTATCAATCAAATAAAGTTAGAGATATACTCCTGCTACAGCCACATACATTCTAGGCATGATTAAGTTAATGGAGGCTCTTTATCTATGCTCCTTTCATTCCTGTTTGGTCTTTAAACATTTTGGTTAGTTTTGATACTTTCCCTTTAAGCATAGGTATAGCCCTCCGCAAGCACAATAGCTTACCTTGAAGTGCCAGATGGCCTGACATGTTTATATTTGTTTTGTTTGGCCGCACATGCGCAATAACCTATACGAAGGTAACTTTTGCTAGCTCTATGGGAACAGAGGGCTAGTGCCGCTCTGTCATTTCGGGCTCCTGCCCATGACGTCATCACGCAATTACGTAATCAAGCGCCAGATGGCCTGACATGTTTATATTTGTTTTGTTTGGCCGCGCATGCGCAATAACCTACATGAAGGTAACTTTTGCCAGCTCTATGGGAATAGAGGGTTAGAGACGCTCCGTCATTTCGGGCTCCTGTCCATGACATCATCACGCAATTACGCAACCAATTGGACATGCGGAAATAACACTGGGAACACTTTAGGTAATTAAAAGTTGACTATCTACACCTGTCTACGGCGCTTTTCGGCGCGAATGGAATCTTTTTTAAGCTTGTCATTTATTCTGCCTACCCCACCGCTCCCAGTTGAAGGCTCTTTTGCCAAAACGCATAGGAGTGGGTGCTGCCTGCAGAATCCCTTAGTCTGTCCCTTCTCTGGGACACGTAATTATATCCTAAGCTGCTGCTCCATGCATTAATTCTTTTAGACACTGTTTGTTATACATGTTAGGATTGTTCTGCATATTCCACAGGCTTTAGGACTTTGCTTTAATACATATCTTCAGTTACTTTTATTTTTCCACTGCATCATGTTTTGCCTTGTTGAGCATACTAGGGAATCTATTCCCTTACTCCAAGTGTAGTGGAGTAACAACGGTCTTAGTCCTGTTTATATTGCTTTGTGAGAGTTACATGTATAGTCACTTTCCCATGCTTCAGACTCATATTGTCTGTGATTTCTCATATGAAATACCGTGTCTTATACATTTGTTTTGTGAGATAGCTATTGCTATGGCTTACGCACAGGGGATTCATGCCTTATTTGAAATATTCCATGCTATCTTTTAACTTGTTTTGTGACTGTTAATAAATAAAATTGTATTTTGCTATTCCATATGGTTTACTAGAGTGCTATAGTGTTGGGCTTCTCTTTCTCTTTGCTTACATATATATGTAGCAGTATGTATGGACATGGCCTTTAGCACTCATGGGAAAAGAGTTCTCTAAAGTCATAAAACGCATACTGCACAGGGGGGAGGGAAAAACTTCAATCACAGATCAAATTCCAGGATGCACTCTTTTAAAGTTAAAACCCCTTTTTTTTACTTCATTCATTGTAACATCGCTGGAAGAAGAGATCAGTGTATCTCGAAAGCTCACACAAATAAAAGCATTTTATTATCCACAGAACGGTATCATCTATTCATTTTTGATTATCAAAGCACGACTAAAATGGTACCGATACACACACACACACACACACAAACACACACACGCACACACACACACACACACACACACACACACACACACACACACACACCGGCTCCGCATCTATCTTCATTGACTACTGGTGATATACTATGGACATTTGAATAGGTATACTGTTCATCATTCTCTATTGTGTGGCCTTTGAGTACCAGGATTGGGGTGTTTAACCCATTCCTACCCATCCATTGAGAATGCTATTGAATATATGAAATTTAGCAGTAATAATATTTGAGAATTACTGTTTGTTTGATATTGCTACAATGTATTCCCTTATATTGATGTTATACACTGTTTAAAGGTATGCTCATATAGGGCTAAATTGTATCTTGTGTTGCATATACTATCAAGGTCCATATTTAATATTAATGAGAATATAGCTTCTCTGAATGATTGGAGTATTTGCTATGGAGGGCTATATGTATACAGAATTGCATTAGTCCCTATACATGATTTTTTTTTTAACGTATATATTTTTTATTTTTTCAGAAAGCATAATAACATATAAAGGGGGGAAGGGAGTGGGGGGGAGGGGGGTACAGAAAATAAAAGGGTTATGGGGGGGGGGGGGGGGGGAGGGCAGTGGGGTAGCATCCATCACTGGCTTCATGCAGGAAGCAAACATTCTATGATACTTGTCACATCCTATGCTAGGTCTAGGTCTACCTAACCTTTAGTAGTTATTACTGGTTTCCTTACTATTTTATGGTTCCTATTGGGTTCTTCCATATGTAGGTCTCCCAGGGGTCCCATATCGTCAGGAAGGAGTTGTGTCTGTAGTGTATTAGGCTTGTAAGTCTCTCCATCGTCATTATGTAGTTTATTTTGTGCAATACCTCATTGATCGGGGGTGGGTCGTTCTTTTTCCAATGTCTTGCTATTAAATTTTTGGCTGCGGAGAGGATCTGCGTTATCAAAAAGTCTATTTTTCTCTCAAGTCCGTCTGTCGGTTTTAGTAAGAGCACTGTTTCTATGTCCCATGTTAGCTCTACCCCTGTTGTTTCTTCTATTAGGCGTCTAACTCTTCCCCAGAATAGGATGATTTTGGGGCAAGTCCACCATATATGTTTAAATGTGCCTATTTGGCCGCAGTTACGCCAGCACATTGGGGAGGTTAGCGGGAAAAAGGAATGGAGGCGGGCTGGTGTGTAATACCATCTGTGTAGGACTTTCAGGTTGGTTTCTCTGATTAGGGAACATCGGGAAGCTTTAGCTGTCCTTTCGTGGATTTCTGCCCAGTCCTCTTCCTCTAGGGAGTTTCCTATGTCGTGTTCCCAGTCTAGAATGTTTTTGCTTGTTTGGTCGTCATATTGTTTTAAAAGTACCTGATAGAGTTGGGCAATCGTTCCTTTATTGTAGTGACCTCTTTGGTATAGGCTCTCAAAGTTGGTGAGTGGCCTATTCCAAGTGTCGTTTGGTTGGATTGAGGAAACATAGTGGGCCAGTTGTATGTATTGGAATATTTGTGTGGTTGGGATGTTATATTCCTCTCTTATTCCCATGAATGATTTAACTTTCCCTCCCTGTTGCATGTCTCCTAACCTAGAGAGCCCTTTCTCGTCCCATTGCTTAAAGATATTTGAGTTGTGAGCTGGTGTAAATTCGGGATTGGCTCCAATGGGTGTTAGGGGTGAGGGAATGGAGGAGATTTGCCTGTGTTTGCAGTTTTTATCCCAGATGTCTAGAGAGTGCAGTAAGACTGGGTGGGCTCTATAGGCTGTTTGTCTGTTCCCCTTTTTTACCCATAGAAGAGACGCTAACTCCTTTGTCTCTGCTTCCACTCTCTCTATATCCACCCACGGCTTTTTCCCTGGGGCTGCGGACCAATAGATTAGCGGACTTAGTCTAGCCGCTTCATAGTACTTTGTTAAGTCTGGTTGGGCCAGGCCTCCTCTTGCCTGGGAGAGAGCCATCAGTTTCTTCTTTATCCTAGGTTTTCTGCCGTTCCATATAAATTTGGTTATCTCTTTTTCCAAATCTCTTATTACATAGGCTGGAACCGTAACGGGGAGCACTTGGAATAGGTAAAGTATTCTAGGTAATAGGTTCATTTTCACTGATATTATTTTACCCGTCCATGATATCTGGTATCTTGACCAAGATTCCAGGTCTTTTTTCAGGTTTTTAATAAGATTTGGGTAGTTTGCTCTGTACATATTATCATATGTTCTCGTAATGTATATTCCTAGATATCTCATCTTGTCTGACATCCATTTTATTGGGAATTTTTTCTTTAGTGCGCTTTCTAGTTCTGGAGGTATGTGCAGGCCTATAGCTTCTGATTTTGTGTTATTCACTTTAAAGTTTGAGAGTGTGCCAAATTCGTCTAGCGTGTCGAATAGGTTTTTTAATGAGGTATCCAGGTTAGTCAGAGAGAGTAAAGTGTCATCCGCAAATAGCGACACTTTATATATGTTGTTTCCTATAGGGACACCCTCTATCCCTTGGTTCTCTCGTATACTTGAGGCTAATACCTCTATGCACAAAGCGAATAGCATTGGGGAGAGTGGGCACCCTTGCCTGGTACCGTTAGAGACTGCGAATGGTTCTGATGTGTATCCTGAGGTGCGAACTGTGGCTATTGGGTTGGAATATAGCGCCTTAATGCCTTTAATAAAGTTTACATGTAGGCCCATCTCCCTGAATACCCGGAACATAAAGGGCCAGGCCACCCGGTCAAAAGCTTTCTCAGCGTCTAACCCTAGAATCAGGGTAGGGCGTTGGTTTTTGTTACTGTTGTGGATAATGTTGATTACTCTCCTGATGTTATCAGAGGCCTGCCGTTCTGGGGTGAATCCCACTTGGTCAGTGTGTACCAAGGAATTTAATACTCTGTTCAACCTGGTTGCTAGAATTTTGGCGAATAGTTTTATGTCTGTATTTATCAGAGAGATGGGCCTATAGCTGGAGCATAACGTCGGGTCTTTTCCTTCCTTTGGTATTACAATGATAGAGGCCTTTAGGGACTCTTTTGGTGGTGCTTCTCCGTCTAGGATCTTATTGAACCAGCGGATCAGATATGGCTTCAGCGTGTGTTCGAATTTCTTATAATAGAAATTAGTGAACCCGTCTGGGCCCGGGGCTTTGGAATTCTTGAGGGATTTAATGGCTGCTGAGACCTCCTCTGCTGTTATCGGGGTTCCTAGTTGGGCTGATTCTGACTCGTCTAGTTTGGATAGTTTTGTGTTTTTTATGTATTCGTCTAACTTTGCTTCGAACCTCTTGTTGGCTTTATCGGGGTTTGTCAAGTTGTATAAGTTACTGTAATACTGGACAAACTCTTTATTGATTTCAACCGGATTGTGTGTTAGGCGGTCTTGTTTGGTTTTTATGCTGTATATATTGAGGTTTGCTGTTTTATTGCGGAGTTTTGCCGCCAATTGCCTGTCTGCCTTATTGCTTTTTTCATAAAAGATCTGGTTTGTCCATCTCATTGCTTTTTCAGTATCTTCAATCAGTATATTTTTAAGTTCCAATCTATCCTTGTCTATCGCTGCTCTAACTTTGTCCGTTGGGGTTTGTTGGTAGGTCTTCTCATTTTCTCTAATACTATTGTTTAGCTTATTTATCTTTTTGTTTTTCTCCTTTTTCCTATGGGAGGCAATACTGATTATCTTGCCTCTGAGCGTAGCTTTATGCGCCGCCCATAGTGTACAGTCGCTGATTTGCCCGTTGTCATTTATTGCGAAGTAGTCCCGTATAGCCTTTCCTATAGCTTTTTTAGTGTCTGGTAGCCTGAGCAGTAGGTCGTTCATTCGCCATTGTGTGCCCGTCGGTCTTTGGTGCATGTCTCTTATGATTAGTGTAACCGGGGCGTGGTCTGACCATGTTATATTGTCTATTTCTGCCTTTATTATCCTCTCTGACAGTTCACTAGATACAAGTATATAATCAATGCGGGTGTATTGTTTATGCGGGGGTGAGTAGAAGGTAAACCCTTTAGTTATGGGGTTCATTAGCCTCCATGCGTCGACCAGCCCACCCAGTCTTATGCTTTGTTTTAGAGCGGTTGAGCTATTCCGTCTCTGGTATTGCTCTTTGCCCTTGAGCTTCGCCTGGTCTTTATTGCAGTCTATAACGGTGTTAAGATCCCCTCCAATTATTAAGTAACCCTTCTTATATTGGCTTATCGTCTCGAAGGCCTCATTAATATAGCTTTCTTGGTCTGTGTTGGGGGCATATAGGCTTACAAGTGTTAGTTCTGTCGTGCCTAATTTACCGGATACAATTAGCAGTCGCCCGGTCTTGTCCCTCTTTATTTTTTCTACTGCAAAGGGGATGCTAGTTCTAATCAGGATGGCTACTCCCGCTTTTTTGTCTGTTGCTGGTGAGTGATAAATTTGGTTAAAATTTTTGTCTTTTAACCTAATAGTGTCTGCTCTGTTCAGGTGTGTTTCTTGAATCATATGTATGTCGCTTTGTCTGTTTTTGAGGTCTCTGAACAATAGTCTCCTTTTCATGGGAGAGTTCAGTCCTCTGACATTCTGCGTTGTTATTTTTAGTACTTTAGCCATATGTTGATTTAAAATTTCGTGCGCAAGTGTTTGCCGGAGGGAGCTTGTTGTTAGGGGGTGCCCCGTGGTGATTTTTCGGATTGCGGGACCTTATCCCAACTATTGTTTTGGTTGTGTCAAGTTGTGTGCATTTAGGTGTACTCCAGTGTGGATGAACTGGGGAGAACATTGGGGGTGAACAAAAATAACCTTGGGGGGTTTTAACGTGGGATGGGGTGGTGCCCTCTGGTGCTTTGGGCCTTTGACTCTGCGTTTGGGGTGTCGGGGACATGCAGGGTCAAGAAAAAAAGGGGGAAAGTGTGTGTGGGGTGCAATGTGGTACTTGCAGTCTGGAGAGTATGGTTTGTAGTCTGTAAACTGTAGTCAGCTCCGTTTGGAATTCCGACGGCTAGTCGTGTTGTTGATCAACCTTCTTTTCTGCTATGACTGACTGGAACTAAAACACAGATGTGGTGGGGGGGAAATACAACAATCAAACTTCTGGGTCAAACATGTTAAACAGTTTTAAACACAGTAAATAGAACAACAACAAAAAAAGAACAGAAATTCCTTTCTCTCCCTTTTCCTTCATCTATCTGAGCTAGATCAAATCTATAGAGGCTTAATAATGGCTTAAACCTTGTGCTCTCAGTTATCTAGTTGTACTGTGTTTTTTCCTTTTTCTTTTTTTTTTCCCTTCCCTTCTATAAAACCTTTTTCCCTCCCTCCTCCTGCTCCCGTTAGTTCGTGTCTTTGTATTTGGAACAGCATACAGTTTCGGGGCTGGGGGTTACAGTTGAGGTAGGAATGTCTCTCTTGTACTCTCGTGGTTTTGCCGTGTTCTGGTTGTTAAGCCTCAGCTCTTGGGGCTTGATGGGTTATCCTGGGTTGGTTGTCACCCTGGACCACCTTTCACGCCTTGGTCGTGGAAAAGTTTTCCCTGTATCACTTCGTAGTTCTTCCGGGATCTCCAGTCCTAGCGCTGCGATGAATTCTTGGCCTTCCTCTGGGGTTCATAGGGTGGCCTGTTTGCCTTTGTTGGTGGCTTGGAGACGGAAGGGGAAGCCCCATCTATACCTGACGTCTCTGCTTCTCAGATAGCCTGTGATTTTCTTGAGTTCTCGCCTTTTGGCCATGGTTATTGGCGAGAGGTCCGGGAAAATTTGCAGTTCCGTGTCCTCAAAGGAGATTTTATCTAGGTTTCTGACTTTGGTATAGATTTCCTCTTTGGTAGAGAAGTAATGGAACCTTGTGATTACGTCTCGGGGCCCTCTGTTTTCAAATTCTCTCGGCCTGTAGATTCTATGGGCTCGGTCGAGTTCCAGCTTTGCTTCGGCGATTTCTGGGAGTATGCTCCTAAAAAGTCTATTTAGGTATGGCTTGATTTCCTCGTTAAGGACTGTCTCCGGGATGTTGCGAATTCTAAGATTGTTCCTTCGCGATCTGTTCTCTGCCTCTTCCTGGGCGTCTTGAAGGCGGGAGATCTGTTTCTTCATTTGGGTTATGTCCTCATCTGTCGCCGCTTGTCCTTCGGTAACTGTCTCCATGGCCTCCTCCAGTCCTGTCGTCCGCTCCTCTACCTCTACAATCTTGGTGTGTAGGCTCTTCATTGCGGTTTGTAACTCCTCGTGAAACGCCTGTTTAATTTCTTTAACCCAGGTTTTTAGTTCTTTCCTGATATCTGGGTGTCTATCTGCTTCTGACCCTGAGTCCGAGTCTGTGCGATCTTGGGCTTGTGCGGCTTTCTCTTTGCCAGTTGGTGTGGGCGCCACGTTCCTTCTGGAGAAGAACGTGGAAGATTCTGGCTTCCCTATCTTTTTAGGGGGGGCCATGCCGTCTGTGTTCAACTATGGGGTATAGAGAACAATCAGGTCTGGGTCTTCCTTTTCTATATTGGTTGCTGGTTTATCTTGGATATGGGGAGCTGAGGGAGATTCTTGTCTGTTTTTCTAGGCTCGCAGCTATCTCACATATGCACCCCCACACGTGGGCATTCAGTTAGTCCATGGGACTAGTTGCTTGGTTCTCTGTTTCGCCTCCTTGGGTGGAGGGGGGGAAGGGAAGGGGGGGGGCGGGGGTGCGCATTCACTCCGCTCTTTGTTTGTTGTTCGTCTTTTCCTCTGTGCGAAGCTTGGGGGACTGGCTTTCTCCTAGGTAGGTAGGTGGGTATGTATTGGGGTTGAGTCGGATTGGGGAGAGGCTGTGTTTGAATAGTTTTTCCTAGGCTGTTTTCCACTTTTCAGCCTCTGAGTTTATTTGTGTGTGCTTGTACCTTTAATTCAGGTCAGCGGCGGCCATTTTGGATCCGGCTGGGACACTGCTGCGTTTCAGGCTGGAACGCATGGTTCCTCTCCCTCTCCACCTCCCCGGAGCTCCCCCTTCTCCTCTCCGCTCCCACCGCTGCTCTAGGTACCCTCCTGTGTCCTGCAAGCCCCTCGCCAATCTCCCCCTCGGGGGGGCCGCGCACCTCGGTCGTATGCAGGCAGGCTAGATATCTCCCGCACCAGTCGGCGCCATTTTGCCAGCCTCGGCGGGGAAGCAGGGATGCGCCGCGTTTTCAGGAGAGGGGCTACTATTCCTTGCGGTAGGTGCCTGGATTGACCAGCCTCTGTGTCCGTGGCTGCGTCAGGGCTGCTCCCTACCTTTTGGCCGTTTGCTGCGGCTAGGATCGTCCCTTTAAATGAGCCGCGCGGTCCCGTCGGCCATCTTGGTTTCACCGGGGGAAGGGGAGCTGTGTGTGTTCCGCTCGGGTAAGGCTTTTTCTCCCCTTTTGGGGTACTGTGTGGGACCGGGGACCGGATTAACTGCACTGGGGGCTTTTGGGCAGTCTCCTAGGGGGGTTTGCCCTCGATTTTAGTGGGGTTTCTGAGGGTTTCTGCAGGTATGTTTGCGGAGCTATACAGATCTATGACCAGCTCGTTCCACTCCTGGCCACGCCCCTCCCTATACATGATTTTAATACCCCTATGTTAAGGTGAAAATGATAACTTCACCATAGGATATGAGGTATTACTAATGATATATATAGATAGATGATAGATAGATAGATAGATAGATAGATAGATAGATAGATAGATAGATTGATGAGGGGGTGCTGATAAGCATGCAGCGAAAGGAAAAAACAGAGGGATGCCAAATTGGTACAATGATATCGGAGGTTACATGAGCTCTCTGCACTACATAGCCGATCAGGTAGAGGGGATACCCTAAAGGTGAAGGATGTAGGACTGAGCTTAACTCCTCCTCACTTCCAGGGCCGAGAATGACTTGAGTTGGACACATAGAAAATTTATGAGAAAGCCACAGCCGGACACAATGTTACCAATCGACGCCGCATGACAACCAAATGACATATACCAGCAATTAGAAACCAAGTTCAGGGGAGATATCCTCTAACCCCAAAGTTATAGTGGAAGTGTTAAACAATATTACTCGCTCTTTGTACAATGGAGAGAAGGGGTTCATAATTAATCAAGCGGCAGACGGCAGGTTGCGGCGTGACAGGTAACTGCTGCGGCCGAGAACGGCAATGCTGAATAAACTCGGCCCGCAGCAGTAGATATAATTGACCTTATCAATGCCAGCAAGGTTCGGAGCTTGGTGTTAAACTTGTACGCGGAGAAAAAGGAAGAGAAAGCCTTGAAAGGATAGACTGGCCATACTGGAGACCACGCTTGGGGCATTGGATTTGGGGAAAAGATCTTAAGGGGATAATAAAAGGATTATACAAGCCTCCACAAGCAGCGAGGGTCTCCACCGGGGTCCCCTCTGAGTATGTTTCCAATCAAAAGTGGGACGAGGCAGGGGTGCCCGCTCGCCCTTACTTCTTTGCTTAGCATTCGAAACACCTCAGCACACAATACGTCAGTAATAGAGAGAACGGGGGGGTCACAAAATTAATTAACAGGTGAGCACAGTTTAGCGGTATATGCAGACGACAATCCTGCAATTACAAACTGCTCACCTCCCTCCCCAACTGTTTGCGCTCGTGGGGCGGTTCAACCAGATCTCCGGTTTCAAGTAACAACCAGACGAAAAACAGAGACGATGAAGCTTGAACATCCCTGGACGAAGAGCAAAAAATATTAGAACTCAATTTGAGTTTAAATGGCAGTCCAGTTCATCAAAACCTAGGGGTGAATATCAAAAAAATGATAGCCTCCGAATCTCAAGCAAAATTATCCCAGTCTGAAGGACACTGAAAAGTGAATGAGGAATGGTCAGCATTATGGTTATTCATGTGGCATTAGCAGATTTACAGTGTTAAGATGAACATTCTCCCCGGATACTGTACTTGTTTCAAACCTCCGATACCCGTGGTAAGATCCGAGATAAAAGATTTACAAAATGTGTCAATAACAACATTTATATGGAAGGCAACAATAACGCGGGATTAAACGCAGCAATTATGCAGAAATCTAAGGAAGCGGGAGGACTGTGTAGTGCCAAGGCTGTGTCCTATCTAAGGCGGCCCGTTTGTGCCAAAACGCAATGCAGTGGAGAGACCCAGAGTGCAAAGGTGGGTGTCATGGAGAGGGAGTTGTGAGCCCACTGGAGCTCAGGGATCTAATCTGGTCCCGAAAAAAAAAAAAAAAAAAAAAAAAGATATAAAAAGAGCCTTTGACATCAGGGCTCAATCATTGCGGTCTGGGATGGGGGTGTCCAATATAGTTGCTCATTAACCTCTAACACAATTAATGGACCCTCTGTATAAGAAACCCGGATATTTGCTCCTGGATAGAGGGGAAGAATTTTTCCGCCTCTGGTGACATTAGGGGTCCATAGATAATTAAAGACCGGGAGGGGGAAAACTATTAAATCATTCGACCAATTGAAGTCAGAGAAACAGGCATGCCTAAACACAGAATTTATAGATACCTCCATGGTCCGGGCATTTTACAACAAACACACAGTGTAGCCACACTTTAATGAATTTTGAAAGGCTCGGAGTGCGGGGGGCACCAGACAGCGGGGACTGATCTCCACTCTATACAGAAAGGGTGGTCTTAGTGGTACTGACAATTACGACACAATCAAACCAGATTCATGAGCAATGGGAGTCGGCACTACATGAAACACTAGAAGACGAAGACTGGACTGAAATATTCAAAAGCTGCTGCCAGTAGCTCTATATGCCACGACATTGAAGGAGAACTACTATAAGGTATTGTAGGTGGTATCTCACCCCAGTCAGATTAGCCTAAATTTATAAAAGGGTGATCTGGTCGACATGCTGTGGTCCTGGCCGAAGCTTAGCCAGTTTGGCAAACGAATCAAGATTGGCTGCAGAGGATATTGGGTCTCCAAATTCGCTAGACCCGTGGCTGTTCTCCAAGCAAACCCACAGACGAAAGTCTCGAGAACGGGGGAGGGAAACAATGAATAGCACATTTGCAACAGCTATGCGGTGCGAGACCGACCAATTATGACCCAGAACGCATCCATCATAGACAAAATTAGAAATCGAATTTGGTTTGTATGCCAGATGGAAAGTTACGAGTTCGGTTAACGGACAAGGATCAAAATTCAAAAAGGTTTGCTGCCTTGGCTAGCCCAGACGGATATCCCAGGGCTGAGCAATTCCACCATATCGGCTTTAATAGGATAAAATTAGTTCTCTTGGATGCACAAGAAAAGGACGACAGAGCGGAACACAGAGGACTGACGGTTTTTAGCCACAACCCCACACTAACGACTTATAGGGATGCTAGGTTTAAGCTGACGCTATCAAAACCCCACAAGGTGGGAGAGTCACGCACCGAGAGTGTGGTGACCGTTTGACAGAGGGATTCAAGGAAAGAGAAATGGGACACGCTTCCCACCCTCCCTACCCCCCTCTCACCTCCCCTATCACTCTACCTATTACTGTCTGTGTACTTCCATCCCTATGTCCAGTTAACATGTGGAGGTCGTGATGTAGTCTGTCCACCAGGCTACAGGTGTAACTGCAATGTGGATTGTACGATTTATACCTGAAAAATAATAAACAAAGTTGAAAAAAAAAAAAAAAAATCGAGTGATATTGCTAACAGCTGGGTTAATGGCACACAGGTTGGTGATGGGTATATATGTTTTTTGTGTGGCATTGTTCTCTAGCACGCCCTGAGGGAAGGTCCTAAACAGGACCGAAAGGTGGACTGTTTTGACTGTTTTTTGATGTTAATACAATTTCTTTGCATTGTAGCTTCTTTGAGTGCTTGTCTTGTTCCTGGTGTGGACACCATGTTACTCTTTATCCTTATGAACAGCAGCACCCTACTTACCCTAGCCCTTTGGAAAGTGCATGCTGCTGCCTATCTTGGCTTTGTGAGCCTCCCACAGAATTGTGTGGGACTCCACACTGCCTAGGTTAGTCTGGAAAAATTGCCTAATCTCCTCCTTGACCACTTTCTCTAGTTCTGGTATCTTAATCAGTGATTCATTAAGTTTCCAGTTTGCTCCCGGGCTAGTAGGCCTAATTTGTGTGCATCTCAACTCTATTGATGCATGATCCGACCACGTAATGTCGTGTATTTTGGAGACGGATATCTGTGGGACCATTCTACCGGACACAAAAAAGTGGTCGTTCCTGCTGTAGTTGTCATGGGGGTGTGAGTAAAAAGTATAGCTCCGCTAGCCGGGGTGCTATTCCCTCCAGATGTCAATCAGGCTCCCTCGCCTGAGGCCCTCCAGCAATGGCCCATTTCCTGCCTGTCTGGATTTTTGCTGCTGTGGTGATCTATCTAACCGGGGGTCTATCGTTTTGTTAAAATCCCCTGCCAGGATTATATTCCCCTCTGCCCATCTTTGCAATGTCTGGAAAAACTCATCAAAGAACTGCGGCTCGTTCACGCAGGGAACGTATACACAGGCTAACGTTACTCTACACTGCTGTAGGAGTCCTACCAAGATAAGATATCTCCCCTTGCGTTCCCGTTTTACTCTCTCCATCTGGAAAGGGAATTTGTTATTGAATACTATAGCTACTCCTTTCTTTTTTTCTTTGGCGGAGGCCAGGAAAAACTGCCTGTAACTTTTGTCTAAGAATCTGGGGCTGCTGTGCGTACTAAAGTGTGTCTCCTGGAGGAAAACCACGTCGGCGCCCCTCCCTCTGAATTCAGAGAAGGCAACTTTACGCTTCTTTGGGCTGTTAAACCCTTTAACATTTTGGGAGATAAGTGTTACTGCCATCCTTGTGTGTTATGTGGGTAGCTGTACTGCTGCGACACACTTTATTCGAGCAAATACCCAGTATGTACCTGGCAGATACCTGGAATGCGCCGCTCCTCACCTCAGACAAGCCCTGTTGCGTTTGCCTTCCCAGCCATGGTTCATGCCTGGCTGACGGGCGGCTGATCTGTTAAATGATAATGATTAGGATTTAATAGGCTGCAATGCTTCGCGTGTCTACCAGATGGCATAAATTCATGAATTGTAATGCAGTATATATATATATATATATATACTGTGCAGTATTGCAGCCAGCGGGAATAAAATGCTTCAATCCCTGCCTGGAAAATAACGCAATGCACTCGGGCAGAAAACAGTCACAAACCTCAATACACCCGAGTATACCCGAATTCGTTGGACTAGCCGAGCTCGAATAAAGTGTGTCCCCAGTGTACAAGAAGTGGAGCAGGTGCTTATCCGAGGGGTGTAGCTCTCGATGGTGATGCTATCCTTGTTGGTGACGTACACTAGGATTCACTCCTTCTCTGAGGGGATCTGATACATGGAGGGAAGGAAACACGAGGGAAAAGCAAAGGAAACAACAAACATATATACACACAAACAGAACCTCGGTGGTCACTAAGGACCCCAGGGTTAATGCCCGGAAGTAACTCTTCCCCACTGGACCCTCCTCCCTCCCAGTCCAGCTCCATTGTCTCTCCTGCTGACCATGAGTTTCTGGGGCTTTAACAGATGTGCGGGCTGTGCCCACCTCCCTGTCATGGAAGCGCATGCCTGCGGGCAGGATCGGTGGTAGTCTCCTGGCCACCCGCTGGCTTCTACTGTCCATCCTCGGGCAACCTCCCCCCCCACCCAGCGGATTCTAACTTCAGGTAAACCTTAGTGTGCCCAACCTACACGTCCCAGGGAGTGCAACGATTTCCGGAACTAACTACCGTATTCTCACCCCCGTCTTGGTAACAAATTTGGGACCAGTGGTGCTGCTCTCCCCCCGTGCCATCAGACCTCCTCCCCCCCTATTAATAACACCCCTGTGAACTCCGTTAACCCGTCCTCCCCCTTTCTTTTGCCTTGTCTAAATGGCCGCCGGCCCCCCTCCCTCTCCAATGAGCTCCAGGCCCCTTCTCTCTTTAAGCCCTCTCTGCACTCGCTTTCGGACCAACCCTTCCTTGTGCCGCTCCCCTCCCTCATCTCTCGGGAGCTGTCCTGGGATGCAATCTCCTCTCGTCCCCTTCTTTCCTAAACCGCCGCTCACTGGTGCTTGCTGGTCTTCATCTTTCCTCCCCGGCAACGGAGTTCGCGTACTCCTGCCGGGGGGTGCCGGGACACATCCGGCGCCGCACTTCCGGTGGGCCGTCATCTCCGTGGGACATCCGGGTCTCTGCTGCGCCTCGGGATCTCGTCTGCTGATGCGGCTGCAGCTCATCAGTCGGGGGCTGTACGGGGGTGGAGACGGATGGAGCTGGGGCCGGGCTCGCTCTGCTTACCAGACGATCATGCCGAAACTGCTGCCGCCATGACTTCTGCCGCGCTTTCCCTTCTTCTTCTCGAGGTAAGTCCTGCGTCGCCATTTTGGGGGATTTTCGTCTCGACTTTGGGCACCTGATGCAGGGGGACTAATCCACCACCGCGGACCCCGCTGGTCCCCATCTGAAGTTTGGGTGGGCCTGCGATCAACTCTCTACAAGGGGGTACTGACACCAACTTAACAGGCAACTTTTAGAACCATAACTTGAATTTTAGACGGCTTTTAAACGCAGCTGTTGCTTGAAGGGTTACTGTGTGTCTGCATCCGCCCTGTCCTTTCGCCTCTCCACCGACGTGGGCACTTTTTCCCATTCTGCTGGACGTGGGGGACGCGCCTCTGGGCTCCCCGGGCTGGTGACTATAGCGGTAATACCCAGTTTTTTGAGGAAAGCTGTCCCCTCCGCAAGATGTTTTAGGGCGTGGGAGCGGCCGTTGCTCACTACCACGAGGGCAAAAGGAAAAGCCCATCTATATCGGACGTCTTTGTCCCGCAAAACCCTCGTAATAGACTGCAGAGCCTTTCGTCTCGCCAGCGTTATAGGGGATAACTCCTGGAATACTGCCATGGTTAATCCTTCATAGGTCACTGTAGGGGTTGTGCGTGTGATCTTGCAGATCTCCTCTTTTGTTTTGTAGTGGTGCAGCCGGAGGATCACATCCCTGGGTGGATTATTGGGCAATGGGCGCGAACACAGGGCGCGATGGCAGCGGTCCATTATCAGTTCGAACTCTGTTTTGCCTGGCATAATGGTGCTCATCCACCTATTTAACAGGACCTTTGGATCTAGGATCTCTTCGGGGATCCCCATTATGCGTAAGTTATTGCGCCTGTCCCTATTTTCGCCATCCTCCTGTCGGTCCACTAGGTCCGCCACTCTAGTTTCCAGTTCACCCATCTGTTTGTTAGTTTCCAGATGGCATCTTGAGCTTTCCTCCATTTTCTCCTCCAGCTCATTAGTGCGTGTGCCTATCTAGAGGATGTCTTTCCGGAGGCTCTCCACTTCCCCTCTGAAGAAAGTCTTTAGATCGGTTAGTAACCGGGCTATCTCTTTTTTGATTATCCCTGACTGCTCCGTCTGCGTCCCCTCCATCTCCGGGGCCGAGTCTGAGTCAGAGACCGCCAGGTTCTCTTCTGGCTTTGCCTTGCTTCCCCTCATAAAGTAGGAGCGCACGTCGGTTTTGCGTTTGTTTTTCTGTCTGGTTGTTGCCATGGCCCCTCGTGTGCGGTATGTTGCTGATCAGCGGAGGTTCGCAACCTCAGTGCTATGCTTTGGTCTAGGGTAGCCGCATCGAGAATGTCTATAATTAGCTAATTATTGCCGGGCGGGTATCGGAGCTTCTGCACTACACCTCCATCACCATACCCGCCGCGCATGCGCCTCAAAATACTCCTGATTTTAATTGCTAACAGCTGGGTTTGATTGTGCACACAGGTTGGTGATGGGTATATATGTTTTTTGTGAGCATTGTTCTCTAGCACGCCCCTGAGGAAGGTCCTATACAGTACCGAAACGTTGGACTGTTTGTGCCTGTTTTTTGTGTTTAATACAATTGTGTTTGCATTATATCTTTGAGTGCTGTTCTTGTCTCCTGGTGGGACACCATGTTTGCTATATATATATAATGAACAAAGGAGAAAAGAACCCCAGTAAGGCACTCATACACTGTGTTGAGATGATTGTGTAAATGTAAAAACTAGACTTTATTAGAATCATAATAAAACAATGGGGATTAATATATGATTAAACTATGTTTCACTACGCTTAATTACCTGAGGGATATGATAGTCCCTAGGTAGGTAGTTATTGATTAGTGTTGCTTGAGTACACTATCCCCCAGCCACCTATGTTAGGGAGGCCTGAGGGAAAGTTAGAATTAGGTATTTTAGTTACTATCCTTATATGGAATGCCAAATTATATACTCGTAGTGCATTTGATGCAATAGTGTTGAAATTACACTGCTAATGGTTGGTTGGTACACACAGCCTATGGTTAGCAATTAAGTGTCATTTTAATCTTGATACGATAATGCATCTATGTTGCTTTAGGGTTAGATAAACAGTTTGACAGTACCGCCCTGAGGATCTACACCAACGGTAGCTCTAGGTCATGTTTATAGAACCTGTAGCTATAGTTGATAATGCATGGTAATAGTTATAATAAAATGTATTGCACTTCTAAGACCTGTTGCTGACTGCAGTAGGTGATAGACTAGATAGAACACCGTATAGACAAATGGTGGCAGTTGCTTGACAATCTGCCCCAGACCTAGGAGGGTGTGCTATTTATCCATATAAGGTTTTGAACTGACTTGATTAGTAGATTGAAATGAACATAACCTCTGATATAGAGCACCATGTGTACACTGATTGCTATACCTGAATAGCCCTATTAAGGTAATTAAGCGTAGTGAAACATAGTTTAATCCTTTATTAATCCCCATTGTTTTATTATGATTCTAATAAAGTCTAGTTTTTCAATTTACACCATCATCTCAACACAGTGTATGAGTGCCTTACTGGGGTACTTTTCTCCTTTATTCATCATTCCTACATTGCCCCATTATCACCTACACTTATCATCATTAACTCACTAATTTAAAGCAGTAGCGGGGTTTTCTCTATAGTTTTATATATATATATATATATATATATATATATTTTTTTTTATATATATATATATATATAACCTATGTAACAATTTTATGTTATGGTTTGGATTGATTATGCAGTTATTTGAGTGTTTTTATAACCAATACTTACCTAGTATAGAGTAGGGTATTTGAGTAGAGGTAGCGTTCGCGTTCAGTGACGCACGACACTGGAGACTGTGACGACGGACACCGGCAACCTGCACTCCCCACAAGGATGCCATGATCAGCTGTCTGCGGCTTGCTGCTGTGGCGGTTCCGGCTATTCACCAGGTCTCTAGCTCAGCTTTGGGTTACTGTCCACCCTTGTGTGTGGGACTATCCATTTACCAGCATTTGGGGCTCACGCTGAAGTTTACATCTGAGGTCTGATCTGGGAGATCTGAACGTTCTTTTATTGTAAGTTTGTTACTGGTCATGTTTCACATAAAGTATCATATATTTTTATTTAATTAGTGTCTGTGCACTTTTTCTTTTTATCAGGGGGAAGGAGTGGCTCAGTGAGTAAAGACCCTGGCTGGCACTGAGTTTGAAGCAGCGGAACCTGTTTCAATTCCTGGTGTCGGCTCCTTGTGATCTTGGACAAGTCACTTTATCTCCCTGTGCCTCAAGCACTAAAAATAGATTGTAAGCTCCATGGGGCAGGGACCTGTGCCTGCAAAATGTATCTGTAAAGCGCTACGTAAAACTAGCAGCGCTATACAAGAACATGCTATTATTATCTTTAGTTTTAATATTGAACCCGTTGATCGCGATAAGCTGCAGGAGAGACATGGATTAATAAGAGACCAAGTAGTCAATCTGCACCTATCAGCAACCCCTACTGAAAACAAAATAATCCTGTGGGGCCTGTGCTGTATGGATTCTCCATTCAAGCAGCATCAACATTATTTCTAATAAATCATTTAATCTTTATAGCATTCTCCTTTCTCTTTATACTTCACTACTCTCTGAGATTGGGGGCGGTGGACAGTCTCCTAGCCTCCCAGGTCATGTCTTCTTACTCCATGCAATTGTGATGCCTGTGGGAGAGAGCCAAGAGGGAGAGCAAAGATAAAATAAATAATAACACAACATTTAGAGGAAAATAGATCTAATGCCCAGATCCACAACGCTCCATTATTGACTTAAAGAGGTGTTAACTTAAGTTAACGCATTGTTGCGTGCTAATGGGTACCTTCAAAGCTCACTAAGACAATGAAATGCTGTTTCCATTAAGAATGTGACTTGTGTTAGCTGTAACGGACATTAATTCTAATGATTTGCAAAATAGATGTTCCCTCTAATAACACTTATCCATAGAGCTCTGTTATTTACACAGTCCTATTTTACCAGCGTCCCAAGCTCTATACTGTATATCCACCAAACACACATTCAAACAACACGTAAAGAGACATCAGACCTTAAAAAGGAACACATACCTGGGATATATGCTATGTTATGCAAAGTATATTTAAATGACTCTTATAAGCATATAACCCAGTAATTTCAGGTGTCATCTCTAAACTATTTAGACAGAAATGTTAGCATGTTTTTTTAATTATTGTATTGCATCACATATTCAGATTTGTTTGAATCATGCCAATTAGTAATGGCCTTTTTAATTTTCATTCATTTCCCTAAGATTGGTTTTAAAAAGTTGGGCAGTATGTTGCTTTTTGAATCAATATTAAGTTTGCAACTCAAGGTCATTTAATAATTAGCAGTTACTACAAATGATCTCCCTTCTAAATTCCTCCCCTTGTAATGTCAACCCATAAAATAATATGCTTTATTTAATGTAAAGTTCAGACTATGCACTTGAATCATTCTGTACTTGTCTCAGATATTAAGGACAAATAAATGAGTATGCATTTGTGTTTGCTACACTGTTTACAACCAAATTCAGTCATACTATGATTGTACATTAGTTATCTATAGACATATGACATTTTGTTCATCAATAGATTCAATTTTACATGATTATAATAAATGGGAATTATTATAAAACTGATATTATAGGTAAGTATCATTTATTATTATTATTAGAGCACAATTCATATAAACAGTATGGATGTGGGAATAAATTGTACTGTAAGTGCACTTAAATTTGAGTATATTTTGCCATTTTACCAAATAATCGCAACATACCCGGAACCGGCTTTTCTATCATCAGCTCTCGCGAGAGAGCGAGCGTGTATCTAGGCTAGCAGCAGCCCAGACGTTGGTAGAAGGGAGAGGAGCTGAGCAAGCACCCCGACAGCCAGGGGAGGACCTGCACACACCAACAGCTCTGGATTTGACGAAGCTAGGGCTCCAGAGATGGTCGCCGGGGATGAAAGGCAGCTACTCCCTGTAAAGAACATTATTCAATGCGCAATACCTACTTGGCTCTTGTAAGTAGGATTTCAATTTTTCCCACTGTGAGGAGTGGATTCAATTTTGCTAATTGCATATGTTTTATATTTTTTTTTAATGTTTATTAAATGTATCTTTTTTACCTTATTTTCTTGACTATTTCCTACCCCTGAGGAATTAACTATTCCTTTAACATTAGGTTAATACTGTATCACACTATGTTTGCTATGTTTTTCTTTTTTCATACAGATGCAGCGGCAATTATTGAAACACTTCACGCGGTGTATACCTCGGAAAATCCATGTCATGGCGCGGGATTTCTTCCAACCGTACCGCCTTAAGACACGAGTGCAGACGAGTGCAGAAAATGGCATTTTAGTGTTCTGGCTTTTAAACACCTGAAATTGACAGAGTAGCACAGTAGTACAGTACTGTACACATTACAATTCATTCATTTCATTGCATTGCACACAAAGCAACCGCGATAAACACGTGTTCCTGGGGCGATTGGCGGCATTACTGCCGCGTGCAGTACAGCATGCACACGAAAACGGTGCCGTGATTTGTTCGAATAACGGCCGCTGCAGCTGTATCCGAGTTCCATTTGGACCCAATATCAGCAATGGAGTAATTTGGACAACTACTAAAAAGACACTGTTCATGGTTTTATCTGTTTTAATTGTCTTACTTAATTGTCACATAAAAAATATACAGTATATACATTTTTTATTTTGAATAGCGCAGCACATCATTTGTTCACTATTTTACCAAACATAAAATAAAAAATCCAACAACATAATTTACATTGAAAGATGCCCAATTAAGGTGAATTTCACTACATATCAATCAGCTAACTTTAACCCTGCTGCTTAAACTAATGCTAACGTCAAGAAGAATCAATTGAAAACTATCTGTACATAGTTAAACCACCAAAACCAAGAAATCGTGAACTAAAATCTAATCCAAATGTGTATTGTTTCCTTTGCAATAATTTTTCATACGAATCTTTGATAACATGTAATACTCTACTCAAACCAGCAATCCATGCTACTCCTTTTTTTCCATTTACCTTTCATTCATTCCCTGAGCCTGGGGTTTCTCTCCAGCTGTGTCACGGTAGCTCCAGTGAAACCCTGTTCCCAAGATATCTTTTTTTTTTGTTTGTTTCAATTTTTTTATTGTTTTGGAGAGACATAACAAATATATAGTCTTGGAATACATGTGATGTTTTAACAGTGTCAATGGCCATACAACAAAGGGCATTAACAGTTCGTCATCATTACTGAAATAAAATATTTGCTATAACACGGTTTTTGAATAAGTGTGGTCTGTCTTCTTATTTCCGGTTGTGTTAGGGAAGCAGCCGCTTCCGTAGGCGTCTTTCATGAGCTTAACAAAGGAAAGAGAAGAACGTAGAAAAGAAGAAAAAGAAGGGGGGGGAGGGGGGGGAAGGGGGGGGAGGGCGAGCCCATTTCTCTGGTCTTTCTGTATTTATTTCTATGGGGTCCCTAGTTTCCTGGCCATATTTCCCAAATGTTGTGAAATTTGTCAGTTTTCTGGCTCAACTGTGCTGTGAGGAGCTCCATCATCTTTATTTCCCTTAGTCTCCGTAGGACCGTCTGCCTAGAAGGCGCATTCACCTTTTTCCAGGCAGCCGCAATAACACAGCGGGCAGCCGTCATTACATGAGTTATCATCTTACTTTCTGCCGTTCCTAATTCATCTATTGGCTTGGCCAGCACCATGGCCAGCGGTTCCACCTCAACCTCCACCCCTAGGTACTCTCTGATTAATGTTTCCCAAGATATCTTTTATTGTATCTACGGAACAAGAATAGTTGTCAAGTCAACATAATATGCGATGATATAGAGGATTTCTGTGACCACCATGACTCAGCTCAGGGGAACACAGAATTCTGTCGCTGTAAAAATAAATCTGCTTCAGGTGGGATTGCTTTTTTTTTTAAAAGCCAAAATAAATGATAAAATAATTGAGAGAGTTGGAGTCTATGGGGGATATGCACTAAGCAGCATGTTTTTGCGCCGATTGGAAACATTTTGATAAACCGATAAAAAGTGACGCCAAAAGCGGGATTCAGGGCATTTTGTTCCGGCCAAGCAAAAACCTGCCTGATCGTGCGAGCTGTATTTTCCCCCCTGCTCCCTGCGTCTCCATGCACGTCTCTTACAGGCGATCGTACAGTACACACATACATTATAATAATAGTGTAGATGTGCAGGGGGTCTTCTAATCTGAACCGCATTGGTTTCAGCCACGGGGACCCCCTACTTCATGAGATACAGGCCCTGTTATAGGGTGCCAGTATCCCCCGTGCTTTTAAAGCTCCCCCATCACGTGACCGGGGAATTTAAATCCTTCAAGGGGATACGGCACCCTATAACGGGGCCTGTATCTCATGAAGCAGGGGGTCCCAGAGGCTGAAACCAATGCGGTTCAGCTCAGGAGACCCCCTGCACATCCACACAAGTATCAAAACACACCTCACAATAAAAAATAATTAATTACCGTAGCGGATATACACTATGGTAATGAAGCTGCATTAATGTAATTTGTATTAATATTGTTAGGGAGCTGGGGGTCTCCTGAGCTGAACCACATTGATTACAGCCTCGCAGACCCACTGCTTAACAAGTTGAAGACCCAGATATGGGGTGCCGGTATCTCCTCCATTATTTACATGTCGCACTTCACGTGACGTAGATGCTTTAAAAATGGCGGTGACACTGGCATCCGATGCCCCAAACCAGGGCCTGTAACTCAGGAAGCAGGGGCGCCTGAGTCAGAATAAAGCGGTTCAGCTCAGGAGACCCCCTGCTCACGCACACTATTTAAAAAAAATACATTAAAGCAGCTTCATTACCTTAGCGGCTATCCGCTAAGTTTATAAAGGGGTTAAGGTACACACAATACACCCACCCTCTGTGCCCCCAACATCCCCCATACCCCCCTAACATACATAAAATATCTTAATTGTATTTTTATGCACATGAATGTTACTATAGGCCCATCGGGGTCCCCGGGTGGTCCCCGCAGGTATCCGGGGGACCCCGCTTGCCTGCGGTACCAATCCTGTGTCCAAAAAACCCCCCATAAATAAATACTTTAAAATAAATACACTTCTACCCCCCCCTTCGCCCCCTAAGACATACAATACAATAATGGACAAAATTACTATTGCCCAGATATGGATAATAGTGCATTTGCCCACTTAAAATAACACATTAAGTATCATATATAAAGTAAATAAATCTTGCACTCACCCATGCCATGCCAGGCTGCCATGATGAAGGCCATCCACATCCTCATCACCATTCATGTCCTCCGTTGCTACAAACAATACAGAAGAATAAAAAAAGACAATCTAATGTCCCTTAACCCCTTAATCACCTTAGCGGTTAGTAACAGCTATAGTAATTAGAGGGTTAACCCTCCCTCCCCCACAAACCCTCTCCCACTACCCACCCAGTAACCCTAACCACCCATCCTTGGGACAATACCCCTTCACCCACCCCCGCTAACCACAATAAACACACACACAACAGCTCTACTACCCTACTCCTAGGCCCCTAATAAAGCATTACAATAATTAATAAATAATACACAACCCAAACCCTGTGCCCCCACATAAAACCATTATTTATTTATTTTACACACAGGGTTAATACCCCAGGCCAGTGGGGGTCCCTCGATGGTCCCGATGGTTTCCGCAGGCCCCACAGTGCACCCCGGGGGGTACCCATGTGTGTCTGGGGGCTTCCTGGTGGTCCCTGCTAGGCTCCGTGGCCTCCAGGGGGTCCCTACGGGTCCCCGCTGGTCCCAATTGGGTGGTCCCTCAGGTGTCTGGGGGTCCCCGGGACATCTCCAAGGGTGTCTGGGGACCCTCGGGTGGTTCCCATGGGGGTCTGGAGCCCTCGGGTAGTTCCCATAGGGGTCTGGGGGGCCCTCGGGTTGTCCCCAATGGTCCCCAGGACCCGCACAGCTGTGGGGCTCCAGTTTTTCCCCGCAGGTGTCCCCCGTGGGTCTTCAGGTGGTACCCGTGGGTGTCCGGGGTCCTCGGCTGGTCCCGGTGGGTCCACGCAGGCCTGCGGTATCAATCCTGTATTGAAAAAAATAAAACATGGCCTACATTTAAATAAATACCCCCCCCCCCACCACCAAACACATGCAGTACAGTAATGGGCAAAATAACGATAATCCAGAAATGGATAATAGATTATTTGCCCATTATTAAACACAACATTAGTCAGCATAAATAAAGTAAATAAAACAGTTCTACTTACCCCTGCAATATGAAGGGCATCCTCATCAGCTTACTGCAGGTCCCTGTCCTCCTTTGCCAGAAATATACATTGCAAATGCTATTCTATTGTCCCCTAGCCCCTTAATCACCTTAGAGGTTAATAACTGCTACATTAATTAAGGGGTTAACTCTCTGCCAATACCAACCCAGGAGGCCTAACCACCCTCCCCAGGCAACTACCCCCACCCTTCACCCATTCATTGGTACAGTGGGTACATCATGCCCATATAATATGTGCATGATTTACCAATATACCAAGAAATGGTGAAGGATTAAAAAAACTGTCACAAATAAAAAACATTACATAGCCAAATAAAACACAGCACATTTCCAAATAAAACACAGCACACAGCAAAATAAAACACAGCGTATATCATAATAAAACACACCATATAGCAAAGTAAAATACAGGACATAACCAATTAAATAGATAAATGCCGATAAAACAATTGAATGGCACAGTAGATACATGATGCACATATAATCTGTGCATCATTTGCCAGTCAATAGTCAAAATAAAAGAAACAATCACAAACAATCTCCTATGCCATCCAAACAATCAGAGAATAAAAACAAATCAAGAAGTAAACAGAACTAAATTACCACCAATCAATTAATCCAATCCAAAATAAAGACTGATTCACAATTAAAACGCCAAAACAAAAACATTATGAAATTAATGAAAGCTCAAAGTAAACACCATCCGACACAATCTAACTAACAAAAAGAAGCCACTATTAAAAATCAAGCACCCCCCCCCCCCGAAATCAACTATTTAAAACACCACTAAGATGTACATCTTACTAAATAAAAATAAAAATTACATTGCCTAAACATAAATACAGTGGCAATGAATGGGCATCCCCAAAAAATTGAATTTGTTTTTTACTTGTGCCTGCTTTTTTAATCCTTCCCCATTTCTTGGTAATTGGTAAATCATGCACATAATATTGGTAAATCATGCTCATATTATATGGGCATGATGTACCCACTGTACCAATAAATGGATGAAGGATGGGGGTAGTTGCCTGGAAAGGGTGGTTAGGCCTCCTCGGTGGGTAGTGGCAGAGGGTGGGTTAACCCCTTAATTACTATAGTGGTTATTAACCGCTAAGGTGATTAAGGGGCTAGGGGACATTAGAATGTATTTTGTTATGTATTTTTCTCGCAACGTAGGACAGGTACATGCAGTAAGCTGAAGAGGACGCCCTTTACATTGCCAGGGGTAAGAAGAAGTGTTTTATTAACTTTATTTATGCTGGCTAATGTTGTGTTTAATAATGGGCAAATAATCTATTATCCATATCTGGATAATAGTTATTTTGCCCATTACTGTACTGCATGTGTTTGGTGGTGGGGGGGGGAGGTGTATTTATTTAAATGTAGAACATGTTAATTTTTTTTAAAATAAAGGATTGGTACCGCAGGGGACCCCCAGACACCACCTGAGGACCCCCGGACACTCATGGGGCCCACCTGAGGACTCCCGGACATTCATGGTCCCACCTGAAGACCCACGGGGGACACCCATGGGGAAGAACCAGGGCCCCCGAGGGCCCCCGAGGGCCCCCGTGGACCACCCAAGGGCCCCAGACCCCTGTTGGAACCTCCCGAAGCCCCCCATACACCGTGGAGATAACCCAGGGACCCCCAGAAACCCATGGGACCACCTGCAGGCCACGGAGCCTAGTGGGGACCACCCAGAGGCACCCAGACACACGTGGGTACCCCCCAGGGTGCACTGTGGGGCCTGCAGACACACATCGGGACAACCCGGGGACCTCAGCCGGCCAGGTGGTATTAACCCTGTTTGTAAAATAAATAAATAATGGTTTTATGTGTGGACAGAGAGGGTGGGTTGTGTATTATTTATTAATTATTGTAATGCTTTATTGGGGGCCTAGGAGGTGGGGAGTGGGGCTGTTGTGTGTGTTTGTGTTTATTGTGGTTAGCAGGGTTGGGTGAAGGGGGTATTGTCCCCAAGGATGGGTGGTTAGGCCTACTGGGTGGGTAGTGGGGGAGGGGTAGTGGGGGAGGGTTGGTTAACCCTTTTATTACTATAGCGGTTACTAACTGCTAAGGTGATTAAGGGGTTAGGGGACAATAGATTGTATTTTTTGTATTCTTCTGTATTGTTTGTAGCAACGGAGGACATGGACGGTAGTGAGGATTAGGACGGCCTTCATCGTGGCAGCCTGGCAGGGGTGAGTGCAAGATTTATTTACTTTATTAATGCTGCTTAATGTTTTATTTTAAATGGGCAAAGGCACTATTATCCATATCTGGATAATAGTAATTTTTCCCTTTACTGTATTGTATGTCTTAGAGGGTGGGGGAGGGGGGCGCCTTTATTTAAAAGTATAATTTATTATCTTGGCGCACACCATTGGTACCGGTAAATGGGGATGGGGGGTGGGACAGAGTGCGCTACACAGAACCACAGCCTGGGAAGAGGGACTATTCAAAGCATACACCACTAACTGGAATACAGTGCAGTGTGGTGCTAATGTGATGACGAGCAGGTGAACAGTTGCTTAACAGGTAATAGCACCACAGAACAAGTGTCAACGATATGGACCAGTCCCTAAGGAGGTGTATTTATTTAAAAGTATAATTTATTATCTTTTTGGTACCGCAGGCCAGCGGGGACCCCCGGACACCTGCGGGGGTGACCCAAGGGCCACGGACACCCACGGGGTTCACCCGGGGCCTCCCGCAGGGATCACCCGGGGACACCTGCTGGCCTGTTGTATGAATGGGGTCAGAAGGGTGGAAGAGAAGAAAAAACGGAGCACTAATATCCAGCAACCAAGAAAGAAGAACCACCAGGAAGCGTTCCCATAAAATAAGCTAATTTAATGGAATCAGAATTGCATACTACACACACCATACAACACGTTTTTTATACTTGTATGAATGGGGTGTCTGAAAAAAGGTAAACAAAGCTTTTTTTCTATGTCCAGCTTCTTTTGCGCCAGTCTTTGGCTGGGCGTTTTTCTGGCATGCTTTTAAAGCACAATTCAGTTATCCCTGCTTAGAGAATCCCACTGACTGGCAAAAAATGGCGCATTTGCCTTTTTTTGCCTGATCGGACGCGTTTTGCTCGCAGGGCTGAAAAAACGCCTTTTAAGGGCGATAAAGCGCTGTTATCACTGCTTAGAGAATCACACATGAAGCTGTATCGGCCTTAAAAGCCACTTTGCGCTCTTAAAGGCAGTTATCACAGCTTAGTGCATAGCCCCCTAGGTGTCCTTCCTGATGCTTTATTTATATTTCTTAATAAAAGCAGATGAAAATATTCATGCAAGTATTATTTTAAAAGGCACTGTAGGTGATTCACGTTTGTTAAATATTACTTTTGTTCTGCCGTATAAGTTAGTGATGCTATTGAGGCGGTCCTATTGAAATAATTATTGTTGAATATTCCTGCTATAATGGCTAAGCTATCAATGAAATGACTGCCTAAATTTAGTATCTGAGTATATATAATTTGAAAAGGTGTTTAGTATATTATTTCAATCACAAGAGAAAATGGCTTTTAATTAAATCTTTAAATGATATCCTATTTTTTTGTTGTTCATACAATAGTTATCTAATGTCTCTTTTGTTGATCTTTAAGGAGAAAACTCATTAAGACATTACATTCTGCATTTGAAGTACATTTAAATGGAATTGAGCATGAAAAAACACCCCCTCTTAACACAGCATTCTGTATGATTATATATGAGCTGTAATGTAGATTTGCCTTAAACTGAGAATTTTAAATTAGATCGGACCGTGGTAGTAATATTGATGACAATGTGTGAGTTATTGCACATTTAAACCTCATTAATAACACATTCTCACTGGTCATGTGAAATTAAGTGAGCCAATGTATTACAAGTAGAGGAGAAAAGAATGCAATTAAACCGATTCAAATTAAAACAATACCTTTTTTCATTCCTTTACTTTACATATGTTCAGGGTTTTCTCTGTCACAAATCCCATCTCAAGTGAAGTTTGAAACTATGGTCCGTAACAAAGACATCAAGGGCCATATTCACTAAGCGCTGCTACCTCTATAAGACACTTTCTGGCACTGTGAGATGCATTGCAGCCCAATGAGATATTGATCAATCTGGTGCTTATGTTCTTGCACTAGAGTTTCCACAGATTATCAAGGGGTGGACACTGGTCCTAATAATATGGCATTAAACTCATGTTTGTATACTATATACAGTTTTTCTGCATATTATTATTGTTTACTTACTGTAGTTCCCTCTCACAATCACTATATTGACTTTGGATTAACATATTGGCTGCTTTGTAGTTTGTCTGATTCTCAAGTTTCACGGAACAGAGCTAAGGTATGTCAGGTGTGTTTCTCTTATGTACAGTATATGTAAAATATACTGTAAATGTAAATATATGCAAATGCATAAATGTCTTAGGATAAAAGATCTGCATCACATGTACTGTAGGTTGTAAAGAAATATATGACATTTAAATACAGAACTACTGGAAAGATGTACATTGGTTTTAAAAGATTAATCTAATTTGACTATTTTTTACTTCTCAATATTTATTCAAATTAATGAGGTTAAGAGGCTTCACTGATATGGACAAATCAATTCATACTGAATAGGGGTCATAGGTTGAATCTGCGCAAATTTTTCTACAGTAATTCAAAGATTCACAGAAGTTGACTCATAAGACAATTGGTTTACCCATTTCATTGTTTGCATGTTTCTTACATTATAGGTGTATTGTTAATGAGTTTAAGAAAGTGTAAGGAAAAGGAAAGCACAAAGATTTCTGCTTCATTTTCAAATTCACATTTTTGACCAGATAAAAATATATTTACATCTCTGGGATATAAAAAGGTGTAGTAGTACAGAGGTGCGCAAATGGGGGGACGGCGCATAGGTTACAGAGGTCCCGCACTCTCCTCTAGGCCTTTAAATTAAATGTCAGGGGACCATGCGAGGTCTCTGTATCTAACTAACCTTGGCTTCCAGCGACGCATCATCATGGTAACCCGGCGGCAAATGACGCTGCGGGGTCATGTGACATCGCGGCGTCATTTGATGCTGGAGCCAAGCAGGGGAGGAGAGTAGGCAAGTGGGTGCAGTGGGAAAAGTTTGCATACCCCTGTAGTAGTAGATACACCATACAATATCTTATTGAAAGCAAATTAGCTATATTTAATCTCTATAGTGTGTAAGAGGTTAATAAAACAGGTTTGAGATATTGATTAATTCACTTTTCTCTTTATTTACAATTTTTTGGCAAACTCCCATGGAATGTTAGCTTCATATATAATGCTTTTTATTTAAAAATGGAATATTTTAGCTGTTTCTCCTAATTCACATGACTGCTATTTTACAGAAAGCTTTTCCCTACCTTTCTAATCGAAGGCTCGCTTTTATCTTTCGTCATAAAGGAATTGAAATGGCTTCTTTCAGGTTTCTGTAGCCTCCAGGGAGATAAGAACCCTGCGGTTAACGGGATGAAAGATTTTTGTTTAGGAAATTTTATTTAGACAATGAAAAATGACCTCTGTAAAATTCAAAGCTATCTTATTTTTGGGGCTTTAGGCTTCTGGCAGATAAATCAATTGGGCCCTTGGGACAGAAGAAAAAAAAATATTGCAGTGACTATGTAAGGACAACTCAACTGATTTGTGTGAGTATGCAGTAGGGTAGATTATTAAATGCTTTTAAAATATTTGTAATGCTATTTTCTGAAGAAATTAAAGATTTAACATTTGCTTTTTTACTATGCTGTAGGACTTGGAGGAATTAATTTCTGCAGTTTTTGCAAATAAACACTTTCATGGCAGCTATAGCAAAAGAAAGGACATGAGCTTGTACTATAACACATGCTGTTACTGAGTTAAACGCTAAATACAAAATAAAATGTAATGTTCAGCTATATATTTCCCCTGTGTTCTATTTCAATTTAAAGGTGAAGTATTCAATCCTTTTTATCTGTGCTAAGTACAGTGTATTCTGTGTAGGAGCAGGA
Source organism: Ascaphus truei (assembly GCA_036426205.1). Taxonomy (NCBI): domain Eukaryota; kingdom Metazoa; phylum Chordata; class Amphibia; order Anura; family Ascaphidae; genus Ascaphus; species Ascaphus truei. The sequence goes on from WSYH01002328.1 coordinate 31,050, forward strand.
AAATCGATATTATGATAAACTGCTCTTTTTTGGTTACATTATTTTGTTGTTGTCTGCTAATAAGTTGTCTAAGAAATACTTCAACAGATCTCCAGAAGAGTTTTCACACTCCTTAGCCTTAAGGAGATTGCAAGTCTTCGCAGCATGAATTTGCACTGCATGTTTGCTTTCTAAGGAGAAAATGTTGCACTTGGAAATGTATTTTATACCTATGTCATGCAGCATCAGAGTGAAAAGTTATGCAGAAGTAAAATGTGAACTTGACAAGATAGAAAATCCGGAAGCAGCTACTTAACATGTATTGATGCTCAGTTGTTAATAATGAGTTATTAACTGCTTTGAGTAAGAAGTAGAGGGTAAAGCCATAAGCAAATGAATTAGACAACCAAAGATTCTTATAGAAAACTTTTCCAAAGGCCGCTCGAGTATAGGTTACAGATGTAGGGATGTCACTTGTCTTCTAATCACATGTCCATCCAGTTCAGGATTTTACAATGAATTGTTAATGTACAGTAACATTAATAATTGCTTGATCATGTCCATGGAGTTAACCACTAGATAACAGGGAAGCATCAGCTAGTCAAGTACTAAAAAGGAAGTACTTTTATCTCTGCACTTGAAATGAAAGTGCCTGATTGTGTATGTAACAATTATGCATGTGTAGCCATGTTTAAAAATGGTATGCAGTTCTCTCTCATGCTGACAGTAAGCCTGGTAAATACACAGGATTGCCAGCATCAATCATGGAGGTTTGCCCTCACACCCTGGTGAGGTGTTATATGTACACCAGGGGAGTGGTAACATACTTGTGTCCACTGTTAGTGACACAAGGGGTGTGGCTATTCCCTAAGTTATATAAGACACAGCACTGCCCAAAGTTAGGTGTCTACTAGTAGTTGAAGAGTATGGTTCTATAGTAAGCAGTTTAAGGTTAATCAAGGTCTGCAGCAGTAAGGCTGACAGGCACAAAGAGAGGGTCTACACTGTGTCCAGGGACCTGGCACAGGTGGTGATCTCCCTGAGGGGAGAGGTGATCCCACTCCATTGGGAGGGCAGATTCTTCTGAAAGAAAGTGCTGTAGAAGAATGAGCGGCTGAGCTGACTGCTGCAAGGGGCAGTCTGCCTAAACCAGCAATAAAGATGCCCTTATTCACCAAAACCCTCGTGTGTGAGTGTGGAGTTACTCAACAGAGGAAGGCACCTGGAAGGAGTTCCTCATCAGATCCATCTCCCTGCGGACGCAGAGATCCTGATGAGGTGGAGGCGCTGCACTGGATATAGGTAGGACTCAATCACACTACCTCAGCTGCCTGTCTGGCTGACATTCCCCCTACCAACATCATGCGGGAGACTCAGGAGTCCTGTAGCCAACAGGTGCACCACCAGACACATCCATGTAATGGGGACCGGTTAGACCACAAGGGCCAATCTGAGATTGGGTGGGTCAGGAGGGTCCAGAAAAATCGTTACACATGGAATCCATTTTCACATTGAAACAAGAGACAATACAGATGAAGGCGCCTATCATTTTGTATAAGAGGAAAAAAAACATTTATAGCTGATAAATATTGGATACTTTGGTTATAGTATTTAAGAAATTCAAGAACTTCTTTCAATCTGCATAGGGAGAACCATAGTAATGTAACCTTTCATCCGATATGAGAAATAAATGGATCCAGGGGGCCAGGACATGTTTCAAAATGGTGACAATGTCAAGTAAATAATGTTTTGGTCTCTAAAACCCAGAAAGCACTGCATTAAAGCTGCAGTTCAAGCAATATCCGTTTTTTTTTTTTAAAGAAATCAGTCCTTTACTATGAGAAAATACTTGTAGCTGTAACACCCCTTCCCTCCTCCTAAGACCTCGGGCATGGTCAGCTCCTAAGACCCGTGCTGAGACGCGCTCTCACTTACCAGTGGGCCCCTGCAGTCACAATGAGAGCGGCTTTAGCATGGGCTCGCGCACGCTTACGCAAGCGTGCGGAAGCGTAGGTCTTAAACAAATTTTAGTTTCAAGCGCTTTCCCTCAGCCTCCGTGCGCCTCAGCACGGCTGCAGTCCTATGGATGCAGCCTGAGAGAGATTTGACTGATACGGTGTTATGGTGCTAACCTGTGAGGCTTCAGAGGCCTGAGCATCTGAACTTGGGGAGCCTGGAGTGGCTGGTTCAGCACCTCCACCAGTGAGGATCCCAGTGTTGGCGTGATAGGCCCTCACGGGAACCAGTGTACTTATTATGGTATACCCTAATAACCACAATCCAAACAAATGTATAGGCAACACACTTTACTATGGTCCCATAGCAGTCCTGACACACAAAATATGCACAATACAGTAATCACAAATCACAAATAATAACAATAACAGTGTTAGATATCCGCAAAGTGTACAATATCTATTACACACACTTGAAGTACTGTATTGTACTATATGGCAATATAAGACAGGTTGAATTGCAATTAGATTTTTAAGACTACAACTCGCGATTGCCCACTTGAGTATCTCGACGGTATTGCAGACAACGCTAAAATGCAATGTTCTGCACTCGATAGAAACACTAGTAAACACGCATCTTAACGTGGTTAAGTTTGAGGAAATCAAGCAGCACGACCTAGGTATGCCCAGGAATACAACCCGTGAAATGTTCAAATAACGACCGCTGCATGTAAGCTACAATATTTTTATATGGATCCTTTTGGGTATATATGTAGCCAGGGTCCCCCTGACTCCCGGTGGCAGCTGCGGAAGGGCGCCGCCATGTTTGGTGTGTCCACGGATGCGCGGAGTGTCACGCGTTGTCATGTTGGGGTTGGCATGCGCAGTCAGTGTGTGGAGTCCTGGCGGCCATTACAGATTTTGCAGGAGCAGATAGTGCTAGCGGCGGCCAGTACAATGTCGCACTTGCGCGGGATACATAGCGCATGCAGCCACAATGCAAAAGAGCTCTCCAAGGGACTACAACTCCCAGCAGCCCCAGGGGCTGGAGCACAGATGACTCATTACAGCCAATAGGGCTCTAGGATTCTCTTCAGCAGGGAATAGATACTTTGTTGTGTGCTGTGTGTGTGAGGAGTTGAAGCTGGGACACAGACAGGGGAGGTTGTGTGTGCAGGGGTCAGGGACCCAGTGCACTAGGCCCATAATCCCCTAGGCTCAGCTAGGCCCCAGTCATTGAAGGTTGGAGCTGCTACAGGGACATGCCCTAGATAGGGAATGGATCCCCTTAGCAGCCAGGTGTATTCTAATATAGTCAGGCACACAGCTGTGTGCACGTGGCCTGGCAAGTTTGGTCTGGGAACAGACCTCTTCAGTGATAAAGACTGTCTTCACGGTGGGATCGTCTGGCAAGACACCAACCCACTCGGGGGCGGATTCATCGCAGGATCGGCAGATCCTTTGCGAAGAGATCAGCGGGCTCAAGTGCTGGCGCACTGGGCAGGTATCATAGCTAAGTGCACCAACAAAATACATACACATTGTGGGCAGCGATAAATAGAAATAAACCGTGCGCAACTACTTAACCTCTAGAAATGTCAGTAAAGTGCAATACCTATACCCTTTTTATTTGTGAAGCCCAAAATCAGGGTCACAACAAACCACAGTGAAATTCAAAATAAAATAAATTACACAACCGTGGGTTCAGTGAAGATGGCGTCTGCTGCTATAATAATAGGGGGTGGCTCAGCACCCCCTAACACACTACAGAAATGGAAACAAAAAACAGCGCACAACGCAAATAGTGAAGTAGGTATTACAAGTGTGTATTGAATAAAACTATATATAAACTGCGTACATCAAGTATGATTTATTAGGAAGAATGAGGGTGTAATCACATGGTTACCATCCGATGTTGTTGGTGTGGAATTGGTGTAGTCTCAGCGGGCACTCTAGCAGCGGACTGTATACAGGACTCGGCTAGGATATCCCTCTCAGTGCTGACGTCATCTCCGTAGGGATTCGCCCTTCAAGACAGCTATGCTCCGTTCCTGATGGTAGCCTCGGAGGTATCTCACAGGGGTTTTGGCCGTGTCCACAAGTGGCTGTTAGGGTCTCCTGTTCGAAACCGCACACACAAATTGGAAAGTGTTTGTTGCGGACTTCAGCGGCTCGACACAGTGCGCTTCGTTCGGGACGCCAAGTGATGACGTCACTGTGTCCGCGAACCTTCGATCTCGTCGGCAAGAATGTAAACAGTCTCTCACAGGATAAAGTTCACACAGTGTTGTAGAAAATAAAATCAATACTCTAAAACCATAGATCATGGATAGGTTTTTCCCAAGTATGATTTATGTAAGCATTGAGTGTGTAATCAACTGGTTACCACTCGATTGTTGTTGGTGTGGAATTGGTGTAGTCTCAGCGGGCAACTCTCAGCAAGCGGCTGTATACCAGGACTCTGGCTAGGATATCCCTCTCCTGCTGACGTCATCTTCCGTAGGGATTCGCCTTCAAAGACAGCTATGCTCCGTTCCTGATGGTAGCCCCGGAGGTATCTCAAGGGGTTTGGCAGTGTCCACAGTGGCTGTTAGGGCTCCTGTTCGAAACGCCACCACAAATTGGAAAGTCTGTTTGTTGCAGGCTTTACCGCGGAGACACAGTGCTGCTTCGTTCCGGGACGCCACGTGATGACGTCACTGTGTCCGCGACCCTTCGATCCGTCGGCAAGAATGTAACAGTCTCTCACAGGATAAAGTTCCACACAGTGTTGTAGAAAATAAAATCAATACTCTAAAAACACATAGATCATGGATAGGTTCTTCCCAAGTATGATTTATGTAAGCATTGAGTGTGTAATCACACTGGTTACCACTCGATGTTGTTGGTGTGGAATTGGTGTGTCTCAGCGGGCACTCTCAGCAGCGGGTATACCAGGACTCTGGCTAGGAATCCCTCTCATGTCTGACGTCATCTCCGTGGGATTCGCCTTCAAGACAGCTATGCTCCGTTCCTGATGGTAGCCTCGGAGGTATCTCAAGGGGTTTGGCAGTGTCCACATGTGGCTGTAGGGCTCCCTGTTCGAAACCGCCACACAAATTGGAAAGTCTGTTTGTTGCAGGCTTCACCGCGGCTCACAACAGTGCTGCTTCGTTCCGGGACGACGTGATGACGTCACTATGTCCGACCTTCGATCCGTCGGCAAGAATGATAACAGTCTCCACAGGATAAAAGTTCCACACAGTGTTGTAGAAAATAAATCAATACTCTAAAACACATAGATCATGGATAGGTTCTTCCCAAGTATGATTTATGTAAGCATTGAGTGTGTAATCACACTGGTTACCACTCGATGTTGTTGGTGTGGAATTGGTGTAGTCTCAGCGGGCACTCTCAGCAGCGGCTGTATATCCAGGACATCTGGCTAGGATATCCTCTCATGCTGACGTCATCTCCGTAGGGATTCGCCCTTCAGACAGCTATGCTCGTCTGATGGTGCTCCGGAGGTACTCAAGGGGTTTGGCAGTGTCCACAAGTGGCTGTTAGGGCTCCCTGTTCGAAACCGCCACACAAATTGGAAAGTCTGTTGTTGACGGCTACCGCGGCTCGACACAGTGCTGCTTCGTTCCGGGAAGCCACGTGATGACGTCACTGTGTCCGCGACCCTGTCATCCGTCGGCAAGAATGTAAACAGTCTCTTCACAGGATAAGTTCCACACAGTGTTGTAGAAATAAAAATCAATACTCTAAAACACATAGATCATGGATAGGTTCTTCCAACGCGTTTCGTAGTAATTATTCCTGAAGAAGTAGTTATTACTACGAAACGCGTGGAAGAACCTATCCATGATCTCTGTGTTTAGAGATTGATTTTATTTGCTACACACTGTGTGGAAACTTTTATCCTGTGAGAGCACTGGTTTACATTCTTGCCGAAGCGATCGAAGGGTCGCGGAACACAGTGACGTCATCAAGTGGCGTCCCGGAACGAAGCAGCACTGTGTCGAGCGGTGAGGTCGGTGAAGCCTGCAACAAACAGACTTTCCAATTTGTGTGGCGGTTTCGAACAGGGAGCCCTAACAGCCACTTGTGGACACTGCCAAACCCCTTGAGATACCTCCGGAGGCTACCATCAGGAACGGAGCATAGCTGTCTTGAAGGGCGAATCCCTACGGAGATGACGTCAGCATGAGAGGGATATCCTAGCCAGAGTCCTGGTATACAGCCGCTGCTGAGAGTGCCCGCTGAGACTACACCAATTCCACACCAACAACATCGAGTGGTAACCAGTGTGATTACACACTCAATGCTTACATAAATCATACTTGGGAAGAACCTATCCATGATCTATGTGTTTTAGAGTATTGATTTTATTTTCTACAACACTGTGTGGAACTTTTATCCTGTGAGAGACTGTTTACATTCTTGCCGACGGATCGAAGGGTCGCGGACATAGTGACGTCATCACGTGGCGTCCCGGAACGAAGCAGCACTGTGTTGAGCCGCGGTGAAGCCTGCAACAAACAGACTTTCCAATTTGTGTGGCGGTTTCGAACAGGGAGCCCTAACAGCCACTTGTGGACACTGCCAAACCCCTTGAGATACCTCCGGAGGCTACCATCAGGAACGGAGCATAGCTGTCTTGAAGGGCGAATCCCTACGGAGATGATCCGCTCCCTGGACTTCCTACTTATTTGACCTTCCTCTACCCGACTTCCATTCACCTACCAGGCACGCACCCCCGTGAGTAAGGCGCATCATCGCACTGAACCTCCTGTTAGCCTTTCCACTCTTCTCAATCTTCCCTCCTCCCTGTTTGGAGCCTGGTGTCCTTCGCCGATGGTATGTAACCGGTTGCTGTGTATTATTGTTCCTTGTTTTCGGCGGTTATTTTTCCCGGGAGCCTGGGAATGCCCACAAAGTCTGCAATTTGACCGGAGGACCGACTCAGTCCTGGAATATCTGCTGAGACGGCTGCTTCCTTCATCCACGGAGCCTGGGATTCTGCCCCAAGAGCTTGAGTAGACCGGATTGTGGTGGTATTATATCACATATGCTTGATTTATTGTACTCTTGTAAGTGCGTTTTTTACCCTCCCTCCCCACCTCCCCGTCATTAAATATACTTTTATACGCATATGGGCGTGCGCTCTCTACTCTCTTTTCCTTTTAGATATCCTGTGACGTGGGAGATAACACATTCGAGAGCTTGCCGGAGACCCATAAAGACCAGCACCCATATTCATCATCCGAACTATTGAGGACTGGTTATACTTCAATTGCTTTTTTTTTCCATGTGTATATGTTTATGTCTGTAAGAGGGGGCCTATCTTTATGGTTATAGGTCTGTATCTACATATTATTGCTTAGATATGAGGTTATACAATAGATATATTGTCTTAAATAGAACATACATTAGTTTATATGTTCCTGTAAGGAGCAGGTTTTTTCCTTCTGTTTTTCTAAAATTACTCTTAAGCAGCAGCATGGTATAGGAACCCATGTTTATATATAAACATTGAGCAGCTCAGCAAAGGAGAGGTTAATCCAGACGGATGGATTAATTATTCTTAAATACTGAGAACAATATGGATACAGAAAATATAAATAGATATTAAAAGAATTTTTTTACATTAGAAACTTAATGAGGATGAAAGAGAATCATTGGTGGGACGCTTGTTCTTACAGACTATCTTGACCGTTAAAAACATCCCTAGAGGTCTAAGGGTAAACTAAATCACCCACAAATTTGAAACCAATCCAGATGAATTTAGCAGGGAATGGAATGAGACACTTGATAGGTGGCTTCATTCTCATTAATGAAACTTTTAATAGATTGTAGAGACAAAAAGTGAAAGACAGAATGGAGGTTGGAGATTGAGAAAATTCAAGGGGGAGTAATCAAACCTTATTGATGATACGTGCCCTCCAGAGAGTTTTCAAGGAATATGATGATAAGACTAGTAGGAGAGTCATTACATTTGAAACGGAGATCATTGACAGGAAAGATACTACATCAATCGGGATTAAGGAGGACTTATGACACAAAACACAGGTTAAGGGTCTGAACGCGACAAACAATCCAATTACAAAGGGCGGGAGATATAGGTCTTGTATCTAGGTCGGAGATATAGAGGTGGTTACCATACGTATTAGGGAAACATCCAATCATGCCACCCCCCAGTCAGATTGAACCTGAAAGGGTTCTGGGCCACCTAATGTTCCTCACACACAAAACGAGTGGGAGATTCTAGGGTCCATGGAGTAGAGTCTCCCACAGGAGCACGGGGTTGAGCTCGATAGACCCCACTCAGGTGCGGGATACAAATTGGTACAGTCAGCTGATTACGATAGAGGGGCTAGGTCTAAAGATTCACCACCCACCATAGATCTGCCATTTTTAGACGGGACACCAGAGCGGGAGAGGAGGGGAATGAAGGGGAGAGATCCAGACAGGCACTATCCCCTTTGACAGCGAGGCCCCCACAAAGGCCTTCGGGCCAAGGAAAAGAGGGCCAGAGAGTTAGGGCAGGCAGGCTGTCCAGAGGAAGAAGGAAAAAACAGAGGAGGAATAGCTACACCAAGGTGCAGTAATCAAGTAAGATTTTCAATAGTTTCATCCACTGTATTGACGTCGTGAATTGTGAAAAGTCCTCATTAGAGCACGGTCGGGGGGTTATCTTTGCCCCCCCCCAATAAAGGCACTAATTTATTAAATTGTTTATGATCTCAACAGTTTTGTGAGGAAAGGAGGGGAAAATGACATTACATTAGACACTTATAAAATTTCAGGAGAAGAATACTCAAATGTACTGACACAAGAATGTAGTTAATACAAAAGGAAGACACAAGGACATGATGCACATAAATTAATGCTGCGAGGGAGCGTCCCTTGGGCAGTCCACAGATTCGTAGGAAACTTGCACAAGGGATGTTGACTTCGTTTGTGAAAACAAGTCAGTTAACCAACTTGGGAAGAAATTTCTTTCCAGGGATATGATTACCGTCGTGGTGTCCGACTATCTCAGCAAGGTGAGTCCATTGCTAGATCGGACTACTGAAAAATTAAAGACAACACAGAACAAACAAAGGAGGAAAACGTTTCAGGGTTATGGACACCCCCAATAATACATTCAGAGATAGAGAGGTCGACTGTAAGATTTATTACCACCTACAACCAGTCATCCAAAATATCAATAGGATTTTAAATGATTCATTGGTCAATTCTAAAGTGCTGTATACCTCATCTAGGCCCTATCCTGAGGCGATTAGAGCTACTGTCCATCCATATAGGAAGGAAGCAGAGGAGTTATAAAAAGCATAATAGCTCCACTAGGCTAATCTTCCTCTATTTGTGATACGTTACACAGAAGGGACCATGGGTAACCATCCCTGTGGCCGCGTCGATGCATACGTGCAGGATCTTTTGAATCAAACTCAAGTTTGTTCTCCAACAAGGGGTACCGTATGACATTCAGGAGCTCGAATCACCTGTCTTAGCACTTATGTTGTGTATCTTATACAGTGCGGTTGTAGTCTGAGAATGTTGGACGACCACCAGGAATCTGGAAACTCGCTCCCTAGAACATAGGAGAAGTATTAAGGGGCTGAATAATCACAGTGTCCCTCGACACGTAAATATTCTCACCAGAATCCAAGACCATGCAAATTATGGGAATAGAGACCATTTCTTCCTGTGTTCTGGGAGGCGACCGGTCAAGAAGTCTGCAGGCGGGAATCCTATTGGATTCACCAATGGTACTCTCAGTCATGGTGGGCGGACTAACGGAGGTTAGACGTTAGTCACTAAGTTTATTATCTCGGAGGCCTCTTCCTGGTCTCTCTCGATCTCTATTTCATCCATTGGTGGGGAGCTACTAAAGACGGGAAAAAAAGGGAAAAGAAGTAAGGGAGCTTTCCCCCCACCCTTTTACCTCCCCCCCCTTTTCCACCCCGCCCCCCCCTATGTACCTTTCCTTCCAAGTTCCCACCTCCTCTCCGTCTAAAATTATGGATATCCCATTCCTTACACACCATTGTTGTGATGATAAAAGAGTCACTTTAAAATAGGGACACTGGGTCTAAAGATGGTGATGAGGAATCTACCCTGATATACATAGCACAACACTAATACTACCTTAAATATTATAAATAATTTATCATTTAGATATTCACTAAAACATGGCCAACTCGGGCGTGGTAGTCACAAATAGAATAAAATACAAATCGGTATTATAGTATATAGTTTATAGTACTAATAACTTATTCACATACACAACCACTTGGTCACTATATCACACTGTTGTAGCACATATTTATAGGTTTATCGTCCGGGCCCAGCTTTGTTTGTGGCATATAGAAACAGTTTATAGTCTCCTTTTGAGTTAGGCTTTCATTTGTATGAACAATTAAAACGTCAAGAAATTTACTTTTTTATTTATAATTTTTCTTTTTATATGTTTTAATTTTTAATTTTCACCTTATTTATATTAATATTATATTTAAATTCACTTTGTCCTGGTCCAACCTATATGGAGATTAATTAAGAATTGATAATTTGATGTAGGACTCATAGGGTGCAATATTTGATAATGTACTCATATGTCATGATCTCTTTTTCGATCATTGTTTCAAAATCTAATATTATACTCCCAAATGGCTTTTATGTCGTGACATCCCATTATCTACAGGTGGGGATCTAGAGATGATTATCATGTCACAACTGCTTGAGTAGTTATTGCAATGTATCCCATAGTTTTAATATTGATGGGTCTGATCCAATACAAGACTAGTATTTTCAATTTGTCGTTTGAACACCAGAGAAACGATGCTGTTTTATATTGTGTTTATAATTGGTTATGATAACTATTATATCAAAATATATGTCTAAACTGTGTGTTAATATTTAGCAATATGATAGCACATTGTATCTATATGTTAAATTATCATCTCCTCCAAATTCTTTCAGGGTAACAGGGGTTATCTGCATAAAAGTTATTATGTTCTATTAGTGTTGTGTAGCACGGATAATGATTGCAGCTGAAGTAGGGGCGTTGTTTCAATCAATACCTTATTGAGTGTGGTTATATAAAACCGGACCTCCCCCCCTCAGTTTAACCTTTGAAAAAGTTAGCCGGACGACGAAAGGGTCAGGGAGCGTCGTGACGTCAAGACGCCACTGAATTCAAGGTATACATCCAGCGCAGGAGGGATTGATCATTAGCGCTAGTGCTGCAGGCACCTATCCAGACAGAATTTTTGTATGGGACTTTTGCAGCACCACCAGCCCTGGGAACTGCTGTACGTGCTCATTGCCAAAAGGCATGGGAATGCCCCCAAAGCTGCAATTTGACCGGATGACCTACACAGTCCTGGAATCTGCTGGGAGACGCGCCTCCTCTCAACGGAAGCATGGACTGCCCCAAAGACGCTTTTTTTTTTCTTTTGAGTTAGGACGGGATGGTGGTGATTTATTATCACATATGCTTGATTTTATTGACTTTTGAAGTGGCGTTTTTTACCCCTCCCTCCCCGACTCCCCTTCATTAATCAGACTTTATAAGCTATTGGCTGTGCGCTCTCTCCTCTCTTTTTCTTTTTTATTATATATATATATATAAAGATATAGTAGCCCCTTGTAAGAAGAGAGGGCTATGATCCTTCTCTTACTGGAGTTAAGCCCTGGTAAGGCAGGCGCCAGTAGTAACCTGGGTGTTCCCCCTTCAAGCCCTGCCTGGAGTGATAGAGGAGGGGCACCCCTGACTCTTTGAAGGCCAGACAGAGGGGAGGGTCCCTGATGACATAATAGGGGAAGGCTGACTCTATTAGTGTGCTGGGTCCTGTGTGTTGTTCTGGCGTCAGTGGTTCTGTCAGTCGCATGACTGGGAGTGAGTCAGGCGTGAGAGAAAGACGGTGGCCAGTCCAGGCATGGCTCAAGTTCTGTGAGGATTGTTCAGGTCTGAGGCTGGAGCAGCGTCTGGAGAGCAAGAGTGTCTGGACTGGCAGTCGGGGGAGAGCCTGGAAGGGGAGATATGTGGATGATGTCCTGGAAGCGGAGGAGATGCTGTCTTGAAGTGTAGTAAGACCCAGCAGAGGCACCTGCTGACTGAGAGGCCACGCTAAACGTGAGAGTGAATTTGTAGGAGAGACCCAGAGCCCCTCTGAGTTAGAGCGGACAGGACTATAGAGGGATGGACCACTGTCCCTCACCCTATTAAAGGGGGAGGGTGGGAAGGATACGAGCCTCCACTCCTAGGGCCTACCTGTGGGGTGGAGGAATGGTATTGAGGCCCCATTTCAGCACATCCTGCTGGAAGATTACATCTGGGTAGGGAAGGAGAGGAGCGAGAAACCGGTACCTTGGGGCACTGTTCTAGGAGTACTCTTTGCATGAACTGCTGTGTGTTGTAAACTCAAGTGTTAAAAGACATAAAGACATGCTGCTGTTGTACATAAGACTGTGTGTGGAGTTCTGGAGCATTCACCTGGGACAGGGTTCTTCTCTGTAAGGGTCCCCCCCAAATCATGGGGATATAGAGAATGGAGGCGCTGGCACCGTTGCAAAGAATGAAGGCCAGTTTACCCCGAAGCCTGGTCTGGGGTCCCAACCACCAACGCGGGAGACTCAGGCCTATCCTGTTCCAAGCAGGTACGCACCACCCAAGTACATGTTGCCAGCCCGCACGAACCCTTACATTAGCGAGCGGTTCTGGGGGGGGGGGGGGACATGGGTACAGGAGAGGAGAGAGAGAGATTATAGAGAGAAGAGAGAGAGAGATAGAGAGCGAGAGAGATAGACAAAGAGAGTATATTATTATATCTATATATATATATATATATATATATATATATATATAAATAAAGGTTTCCATCTATTTTATCTAAACAATAATTTTTTATATAAGCAAATAAACAAAAACACAGCTTTTTAGAACCCCCCACCACAAAACCATCGTTAGTGGTGATTATTCCCTAGTTACATTTTAATGTTTCATCGAATATAGCACTTGGGGGTTGCACATGCGAAACAGATTAGTAAAACTTTTCCATAATATAAAAAACCTAATAAGTAGAAAAAATGTTACAGTTTGTAAAGCCCAAGGAATCATGTGAAAATCTATTATGGTAGATGATTTACAATAAGCTGAACATTGCTGTTGCTATATTCAAATAATATTAAAAGCAGGCTGTATATCTAACTTGAAAAAAAAATGTAAGAAACTGGTTGGCAATGCCAAACTAGAAAAATATGATCAGTATTACATTCAGTTCTGATGCCTTCTCAAAACAAGAAGGTTATACATTTGGTTAAGGTTTCTATGAGTCGACATATTAAAGTTATATTAAACGCGATATTACCGACCGAGAATTACACTGAAGGGTAATGTGGATTGTGGAAAAAGTAAGGCTAAAGCATGGATCCCAAAAGCAAAATAAACATTTTGAAACTACACAGAGAGTTTATGAGAATATTCAAACATCAGTCTATAATCGCCTGAAGTTACTAGAAGCAATTACTTTCTTTGCAACAAGTTCAAACTACTACAGTTTGTGTATGAAGCTTCCGTAAAAGCATGCCGTTATGTGTTGTGAAAGATATATTACTCTTCAGTTATCCCAGACTTTGTCACATGTAGATTAACTGGAGTGCAGTAAAGGCAAGACCCGCATTACGTACAGCAATGGCCAGAGCATGTATGTAAAGTGAAATGTACTTAAAGTGAAGCACAACCTTTTCCCCCGTATCGATGAATGTATGTACGGCAATCGTTATATACGGAAACTAAGGGAAAAACCGCAATTGTAACATGGCTCTATAGTTCCTCCCCGTTCGCGACAGCTTCCGTACAGGATAGGGAAGCTGGTATTGCTATTCAGACGTGTGACAGCGCAGCGTGAGCTGCCGTTTGCCTATTGGGCGATAGTGGAATTACTAGCGAGTTGTACGTAAAGTGAGGTGTTACTTAAAGCGGGTATGGCCTGTTGTACTAACCAGAGTGGCACACAAACTTGTTTATGTTTCCACTTGACTGGTAGGTTCTTAGATACTCAATTGTTTCTTTTGCTGTGGCCATGCCACTTGCTGTCTTTTACTCCGACTGTATACACAAACCCAAGAAAAAATTGTGGGAGAGAGTTATTACCTTAGAATTTTTTCACAGTCATTATGCAATAAAGAAGAGAACCACATATATACAGAGTTCCACATTAATTCAAACACTTAACCAAACGAGTGGGCCAATCCAAAGCTGCCTACTCAACAATCCATGAGCAGGAATCAACCTGCCCTGCCAATCACCATTGAATATTAGTACGGCTGCACCCCATATGAGTAATATGAAAATTGATGTGTTTCAAACAAAATGAATTGTCTAAGTCTTGGCTACTTCAATGGAAAACAGCTGGACAGGTTAAATCAATGAAACTTAATTACGATATAAAAACTGAGCACTCAAATGTCTCAGACCAAGTAATAAATATACAGGAAACCAAAACTATGCACCGTGTTTTGGGGTAAAAAAAGTAACCCTTCTTCTGCGTGTTTAAAACCAGAGACAGAAACATGCAACCACAGCCAGAGTCAGTTGCACATCCAATGACACCTATACAAGGTGACAGTCCCACATATATATATATATATATATATATATATAAAGCAGCATTCAGCACTCTAATGTAAGGCAAAAGGCAGTGCGAGTACATAGGGATCCACATTCATACGAACCAGCCCAAAGCCCAGTAAAGAGACGCAACCACCGAGTTGTAATCCAAAATAATATATAATATTTTCAAAAGATTATTTGGTTTACACACCTCGTTGGTTGCTGTCTCTTTACTGGTCTTGGGCTCGTTCGTATGATATCTATATATTATATATATATAATATATATATAATATATTAATAGATATCGTTTGTAATAAAATGGTCTTTAATCTTTAACTCTTTGGCCAAACTTTGTACAGCCCTTGAGCCCCTACACACAACACCAACTCACGGGACCTAACACTATATAAATTCTTCAATAACCTGTACTACCAGGAGACATGATTTATAAAAATCTGTCAAAATTAGATTGGCCATAGTTCTAAGATCGGAGTGAAGCCTTATATACACTGACATTACAGGAAAACACTTGTCATTAGAGTTGTCGCAATCAACCTGTGCAAGTTCCCCTGAGAGTGGAATGTCAATGGTATTGTATTGTGAAGATGTCTGTATTATATAGCGCCATAAAATGTACATAGCGCTTCACAGTAGTAACTATCTATAAATAAGACAAATAATAAAAATACAGATCATGGGAAGAAAGTGCTTCAGACATACGGTAAAGTAACATTAAGGAAGAGCTCCCTGCATCGAGGAGCTGTACACTCTAATGGTAGGTAGGGAGAACAACAGAGACAGTAGGAGGGATAATACTAGTAAAGTGCGTTGCAGGGGCCTAAACTTTACTGTGTCATGTGCCCATGATTATCCAGTGCATCATATGCTTCTTTAAGCAGATGTGTCTTAAGGTGAGCTTCAAAAGGTGGATAGCGCGGGGGCTCGTCGGTGATTGAGGGGGAAGGGTTCCAGAGGTTGTGGGGGCAGAAAGTGAGAAAAGTTTTAGCACTGGTGAGTAGAGCTTTAGCTAAAGGGGTTTGGAAGAAGAAGAAATCCTTAGTAAGAATGCAAGATCGGGATGATCATAGCGAGAATGGGGCTGAGATGTAAGGTAGGGGCAAGACAAAGAGTAAACTTTAAAATAGATCAGAGTAATTGGAGATGTGAGATACGTGATTTAATCGGAAGCCAGGAGAGGGATTTCGGGGGGAAGTTATGCGGAGACGATTTAGGAAAGAGAGTAGAGTGATTCTGGCAGCAGCATTTAGTATAGATTTGTAGGGAGGACAGGTGTAGAGGCAGGAAGGCCGGGACAGGCAGGAGGTTGCAGTAATCGAGACGTGAGAGAAGGAGGGCCTTAGTCCAGAGTTTAGAGGTGAGTAACAGAGGAAAGGTCGTTCTTGGTGATATTGCGGAGGAAAACAAGCGACAAGTTTTAGAAACGTTTTGGAATATGAGAGGAGAGAATGAAGAGAGGAATCAAGTGTAACCCCTATGCGATCGTGCTGGGCTACTGGGTGGATGATCGTATTTCCAATAGCAAGGTGGAAGGAGGTAGTAGTGTAGGCAGTTTAGGAGGAAGTAAAGAAGTCCTGTTTTGCCATGTGTAAGTTTTCAGTCGTCGACTGGCCATCCAGGATGATATTCCAGAGAGGGCATTTCAGAAACTTGGTCTTATAGCAGTGTAAGGTTTTTTTCCAGGGTGGTTGAAAGGTAAATTGTGTAGTCAGCATAGAGTGATATTTAAAACCCAAAAGATGTTGATTAGGATTCACCTAGGAGAGTGTGTCGAAAAAAAAAGAAAGGGTCCCAGGAAAAACCAATGGGGAGGGCTTTAAATAAGCCATCTTAAAAGTGGGAGTGGCGTGAGCTTCAAACTAGGGATAGGTAGCCACCCTCCAAATCACCATGACGCCTGAACAAGATTTGGTTAAACATACGGACATCTACAAGCTCAGATTGAAACCACCCAAATAACCACCAACTAGATATAAGCGTAGATGTCACAGAGGAGTGTACGAGCATGGCAATATATATTTAACACCAGAGGACAGAACTGAAACACAGCAGAGATCAGTGCACATCCAATGACATATATACACGGTACATGCCTAATGATATATCATATATATATCGATCTTTGAATAAAATGGCTTTTAATTAACCTTTAGCCCAAGTGTTGTAAGCCCTTGAGCCCGACACCTGCAGACCACATCAAGTGGACTCTCCTAACACTAATATAAATTTTTTCAGATAACCTGTACATTACCAGGAAGAATTATTTATATATAAATCTGTCCAAAATTATTTGCTACAGTTCTAAGTCTATTGAAGCTTCTATTAACCTGTACTTACCAGGAAAAGCACTCTGTATTAGAGTTGGCGCAATAACCTGGAAGCAAGTGTCCCTGAGTTGGGAAATGCAATGGAGTGAGCGTTTAACCATTTAAAAGTGGAAGGGGGTGCGCTTCAAAACTAGGGTAGGAGGAGCCACCTCCAACAGAGCAGTGACAGCTGAACAAGAATGTTAAACAGTACAGGACATCTACAAGCTCAGATATGGAACCCCAACAATAACACAACATATATAAAGCGGTATAAGTGTAACCAGAGGAGTGCACTGAGCATGGCAATATATATTTATAAACCAGAGACGAACATGAAACACGACAAGCTCGTGCACATCACAGAACATATATACGCGGTCAGTGTCTAAATCATAATATATATATAGATCTTTGAATATAAATGTCCTTTTAGTTTAACTCTTTGGCCAAAGTGTTGTAAGCCCTGAGCCCTACACGGCAGACCAAATCTCAAGGGCACCTAACACTAAGATAAATTCTTAATAGCCTGTACATTCCAGGAAAAGATTTATAATAAATCTGTCAAAACTAGTTTGCATAGTTCGTAATCTGATTGTGAGCTCTATTAATCTGTACCATTACCAGGAAAAAGCACTACTGTATAAGAGTTGTCGCATCTTTCTGTATCAAGAATGATTAATTTTGTTTAAACCCCAATTATGTAATTCTATATCTCATACTGTAGTGTACTAACATGTGTGGGCTCACAGGCAAAAAAAAATCAGGCTCCTTTATGTGTCCTTTCTATTCTTTGCTCCCCCTCATGTGCTCTCGCGTTCTCATCTGCTCTATTCCTCTCTCCTCTTACTCGCGCCATCTCGGGTCCTTCGCTCTCTCTCTACTCTTCTCTGTTCTCTCTCCTCTTTGCTTCTCTCTTCTTTACTCTCTGCTTCCCTCTTTTGCTCTCACCTCTTTGCTTCTTTTCTCTCCTTTCTCCCTGCTCTCTCTCTCTCCTTGTCTTTCTACCTCTTTGCTCTCTCTCTATCTTGCTCTCTCTCTCTCTTTGCTTTCTCTCTTCTCCTGATCTTCTCGCTCGCTCTGCTTTATGCGCTCTCTCGACTCTCTGTTTATCTGCTGCTTCGCTCTCACTCCTCTTTGCATCTCTCTCTCTCTTCTTTGCTCTCTTTCCTCTGCTCTTTGCGACTCTTCTTCTCTCTTTGCTCTCTCTCATGATTCTTTTCCCTGTTATATATTTCTGGCTCTTGTACTTCATTTGTCTCTTGTCTTCTTCTTTCTTCCTGTTCTTTTCTTTTTAATTTCTGTTTATATTGACCCTGTGATTTAAACCCTTTCCCCCTGCCTGCTCACACTTTCGAACATGACAGCTGTCGTTCTCAGGCTGCAACTCAACCCCACGCTTCACTATTGAGCCCCACCCCCTGACCGGGCCTGCCAACCTACGGATGCTCTACAGAGGAAGGAATCCCCTCTGTCCTCACCTACTGTATCTCAGGGCCCTCGCCCCTGACCTAGGCCCGCCCACCTGCAAGAGAAGGGATTTTCCTTCTGTTCTACCCTTCCTGCATCTCAGGCAGCTGCAATGTGTCACGGCTTCTTGCCCGGGCTGTCCTAGTCTATAGCTTATGCCCCGGGAACTCTGTATATTTAATAAATGGTCTTGGACTTTTTCAAAGCAAGTGTGCAATGTATCTTTTTCCTCTACAGAACGATGACAATTGTGATAGTTCATAAGTGGATCCTGATATGAAGATTATCTGCCACCCAAAAACCAAGTTTCATCATACAATAACTAAACAACGAGAGTGGAGGGGCCAAGTATATTTTATTGATACACAAAAGATATGTACAATATAATATATATATAATAGGCACACTATACTATACGTTGTAACAATGATACTTGTCATAATCGGGATGCAGTCTGGAATGGGACATTGAGAAATGACTATTCTAAAGAGATCGCTTGATATCATTTTTTTCAAATGCTTGCCAAATCTAAATGATGGCACACCAGAAAAATATCTCAACCAATCCGTCTAACATTATACAGAATCCTATATCTTTAGTTATTCATTTCTCCATTGGAGAAGTAATGTACCAAGACAATTGAACCAAAATTGTACGTAAATTGGTTATTTAATACGCTGTGTCTCTTTGCGTCTTTTCTCTCCATGTGAATCGTTTGCAATTTGTAAAGTTGTTATAGGAGAAGTTGTGAGATCTAAATATTGCCACAGATTATAAGGTGAGGTGTATCAATACCACAACGTGCTCATTGCATTACCTTTTACTTGTGTTTGTCCCCAAAAAAGTCCACCAGGTCTGACATGGTGTAAGCATTTCTGTTACAATTTACATGAATGTAAGAAACCACCATTTTTTATATTTGACACAAATCACTAACAGAAATGGAGCAATTCTCACAAACAAACTCCATTGGACTTAATACATCGCCCCCCCCAAAACAGCTCCGCAAAAACACATACATTCCTATATACAGCACGTCCCCTTTTAAACCTCCAACATCCCCGCAAAAAAATTGGGGGATGTTTTCCGTTTATCTCTCTTCCCAGCGCCGTCGCGCCAGCATTGACTAGATAGGGCTAATGGCGCTAAATTGAAAGCGCCCGCGGAGCCGAAACGGCTGAAAAAAATGCCGTCATCTGTCTCGTGATTTCAAAAATCGCGGGGAGAGAACGGCTCCAGAGATAAAGGCGGCCGCTACTTGTGTTAATACAAATTGTCACACACAACCCACATATTGAGTAGTCCTTGTAGATAAAAAGGGAAATATTCCCTAGCTGTTAGCCAATGTCACGATGCTCCATAAACCAGATCCAATTGCCATGTTAAAGGCTCCTGTATTCAAATATAAAATATAATTTTTAAAAAATTGGCATGGATATCCTTTGTTGATTTAAATATTCCATTTAGTGCTGACAAAATATGTAAGTGGTACGAGTGTTGTGTTGTAGCGTGTGAACATCACGCAAAGTGCAAAGATAGTGTTGCGGCGCATTGAGTTACGACAATGGTCTGATGCACAGTGGACCTTTTGGAGCAGTCACAATCCAACTCTCTGATTATAGTGTTATGGATCACAGGTGGTGAGCCACTAGGAAGCAACGGTCACTAGGGCCGGCATCAGTTTGATGTGATTGGTGGTTTGTGTACGGGTGCGGATTCTCAGCTCTTCTTCTTTTAAACCTAGTCACGGACTTGGAGCTTGATATAAGAACGCAGAGTCCAAAACGTCGCCTGAATTTTGTGTGTTTCCTTTTTGTATTGATGGCAATAAACCTTTATTATCTTTTACCCACAAATTGCAGGGCCGTTATTTGAACCTTTCTCAAATGGATCAGAAAAAGTGGAAGGGAAACACAAATGGATGATGCACCCTAAAAGAATCACTTAAAATGCACACCAAACTAGTGTAAAAAAATTACAAACATTCTTAAAGATTAAAAACATATATTACCAAAAGTAATGGTAATGTGAATACAAAAATAAATCAAAGTTATCAGGCATCGTGTTCGTTATGAAACGTAAGGCTATCCCAGTGACCACTAATGTGGTGGGATACAGAGGACAGGGATTGCTAGAAGTCAGGCGGTATAAACCCCTCTGGAGCAACGGTGAGAGAGTAGATAGAGTATATAGTTGTTCACAAGTGGGTGGCCAACGGATATTAAAAATATCAGCTTCCGTGCAGAAACCAGCACTGCGCACTGACATAGAGGCTTAGTGGTTGAAGTAAAAGGGCCTGAAATAAGAAGCGGACATACAGGAAATGTGGTAGACAACACTGAAAGTAAGACGCAGACAAAAAGCAGGGCTAGGGTAAATTTCACAGTGAGGAACTGTGAAAACAGCCTCAATAGAGTGCAAGGAAAGGCAGGCAAACGACTATGAAAATAAAAATGAAGACTAACTATAGGGTCAACAGTTAGACCAGGAGACGACACACATAAAACAGCTCCAATGTAGGAGATGACAACAATTGCGCGCACGCGCGTTTCCCTCCACAAAGAGCTTCTTCAGGGACAGGGACTCGTGAAAATTACCTAGCACGCTGTGTCTGGCGTACTTATGTTGCCAGTGGTTTGTACCACCATATCACGTAGTTACCAGCTTTATTATTCAGGCACTTTACTTCGAAACACTTAAAGCTCATTGCAGTGGCCAGTGCTGGTTTAATCTAGCACGGAAGCGTGGTATGTATCCGTTGGCCACCCACTTGTGAAACAATCATAACTCCTACTACCGGTCTCACCGTTGCTCCAGAGGGGGGTATACCCTGACTCTTAGCATCCCAGCTGTCCTCTGTATCCCACAACATAAGTGGTCATATGGGATAGCATGACTTACCCTTATAATATACGCGACACGGATGCCACGATAACTTTGTTAATATTTTTTTACTTCACATTACACCATTACTTTGGTATATATGTTTTAAGGAAAGTATAAAAGTTAATTTTACACTAGTTTGGTGTGCATTAAGTGAATTCTTTGGGGCACATCCTGTTGTGTTCCCTTCACTTTTCTGATTCAACTTCAGTTGCACAGTTGCACATCTTTTTGATTACCTCACTTATAATTAATTACTTAGTCAATTGGTATCGGTCTGTGAATTTCACTCCTATCTCTGTTATGTTTTTTCAAAAAATGGATTCGAGATTGCCCGATATTCTCTCAAATTCGCTGCGGCACAACTAATGGCCCCACGGTTAACACAACAGGGGTAACAGCGTGTTAATCTTACAGGGGATCTGTTGTCTGTAAAGACCACAGTAAGAGATAGGCTGAATCAGTTACTCTAACTGCGCGCTCTCACAGGCGATGTGCAGTTTATTTATTTTAAACATTACTACGTAATGTAGCAGGGGGTCTCCGGAGGCTGAACTGCATGATTCAGGTCCGGGAACCCCTACTGCCCAAGATACAGGCCCATGTGACCGAGGGATTTTCACATTGAAGGTGATAGCCGGCACCCCATTAACGGGGTCTGTTATTTAGGGAAGTCGGGACCGCTGAGGCTGAAATCAACGTTTTTCAGACTCAGGAGCCGCCCGTCGCCTCACATAGTATATCAAGCACCCCCCCAATAAAAACATTCATTAGCCGATAGCTGCTAGATATGAAGATGCTTACATTTATTTTGTGTCATATGTGCGTGAGCAGGGGTCTCCTAGCGAACAAGTTGATTTCAGCCCCAGGGACCGACCTTCCCGAGTTACAGGCCCCGTATGGGTGCCGGTATCCCTTGCCCATTTCTAATTCTTCATGTAATTTAATGGTTACGGTAACATTCATTGTAATATGTTCTTATAAATCAATGTTAGCTTCTTCACACAACAGATCTTCTAAAGTCATCTAGACTCTGAAGGTTTGAGACAGAATCAAATGCTTTTTCGTAATGATACAACTCCTTAAAAATGAGGTGTTTAAATAGTTTTCATTGCTTAGGGAAATCCCTTTATACAACTTGGACGTTGGGTCTTGTGTTGTATCCAATCGGCAAATTAAAAAAAACTTGCTTGGTCTCTAGGTCTCATCAAAGTCCAGTGTCTGTGTAGCCAATTAGTGAGTATCTTCTTAAAATCTTGTAAATTATTGGAAAGTACAGATGCAGCCAACGTATCCAATCCACTTGCCGTGTGTAAAAACTAAGATTCTCACAGTAAATGCTCTCAACATTTCTGTGAGATATAGCTGCCAGACTAATGGCCCATCGGATTAACACAGCAGGCTCCTGCAGTCCCATTCAGTTGAATGGAATGCAGGGACCCCGCTGGTTTAATCCAATGGGCCTTAGTCTGGCTGCAGAAATCTCACAGAAATGTTTGCAGTATATAGTGGGAGATTGCACAAAAATTTTCCAAGGCAAGTGATCTATACTGGTGGCTGCATCTGTAAACTGATTGGTCTGTAGTTTTTGAGGTCTTCTTTGTCTCCTTTCTTGTGGCTGATGATACAATGGGATTACTCCATTGTTCTGGAATTTTCTTGTGCTTCAAGCAGAATGTAAAGCGTTTTGCAATAATATTTTTACATCTTCCCTACTTCTTTCAAGATTTCCGGTTGACAATTCATCTCCCCGGGGCCTTTCCATTCTTCATGGATTTTATTGCTTTGCCATTTATCTGAAGAGGACACATGGTACATCATTGGTGGTTTTCTATTGTACTTTGCGGGTATGGTATGTGTTACTGTGTTCATGTACAATTTCAGTAGAAGTCCTCAACTCTCTTATGTTAAGTATACAATCTTTTATTTTGATCCGTTTTGAGTGCAACTGATTGCTTCTTCCCAAAATAAGTCAATTCAGTGTCTTCTTTAGATATTGTTATCTTCAATAGCCTTCTCTATACCATATCGCAGTTTATGTTCTTACATTTTCATTACATGTTTACGTATGTCTTGCAACAGCTCTGCATATTCGATTCCTATCCTGCATCTTGGATTTGCTTATTTCATGTTGTCTCCTCATTATTGTTTTGACTCATCAGATATTTTCTTATCGTTTTTTGTAAGGATCCTCCATATTTTTGTGCTTTCAACTACAATTTTCATAAGTTTTCATATATATATTTGTTAAAGTGTCCGCATTAATCGAGCAAGCTGAAGGGATTTCAATTCTAGTTTAAATTCTCTGCTATTATTCTTGAAGTTATTGATGTTGATTGTTTTTATTTTATTTTTAATCAGTTTTCTTCTTTTAACTTTGCCAATCAGATTAATTGGAAGCATACAATCAGTGATACATCGTGTGTCAAAGGAGTGTCATCCTTCAAGCGTGGCATCTTGTATTTAGGATATAGTCACATTTCTTCTTGATGCCATTGGGTCCATGCAATGTCAATTTCTATTTTGATTCTTCTTGAAGAATTAATTCATGATGTAGTGTTTTCACATTCTGCAAATTCTACCAATCTGTCTCACGTTCATTCCTGTATACCGTAACCATAACGTACCAACTGATTGTCTTATTTGTGCTGGACACCAATCTTTGCATTGAAATCTTCATAACGATCTTGAGGTGACAATTTTCTTGTTCAGTTGGTTGATCTCATTTAATGTGTTCCACTTAGTCTGTGAGGAATTTTATGTTGGGCATTACACTAGATTATTTGAAGCCTGTCTTTGTAAACTGAATGACTATTTTGGATACTCTTATGATGAGCTTTCATATTCTAACTATGTGTTTCCTCCATCTATTGTTAACTGATGAAGCCTACTCCATTGATTTTTCAATTATCTGTACTTCTGTAATAGAATAGCTGTTGGGCTCCGTCGAGGCCTTTACTTTTTTTAACTTAACTTCTAAAGTCAACATACCCCATTTAATCTGCTTAAGTTGTCTTCCAGTTCTTGTAGTGCTGCTTCACTGGGATATAGCCTGGCCCATCTGTAAAGTAGGTAGTGTTTTAGATTAGATTGAATTTCAGGTTTATTAACCTCACAGGATTCTTTTGCACCTCTGCTTCATTCCTTCTCTTCCTGAATGGTGTCATTCAGGGAATTCCAGCCGCCAGAGAATGAGACTGCTTTTTGGGTCGTTTCTATTGGGGGGTTCAGGCTGCTTAATTCCCATGCCATCCTCATTTTGATGTTGGCACAAGTACCTTTCCACTTTAGCCCTGTACAGATTAGTTTGTGTCAAAACTTTAATAGTATGTTTAAACCTACCAGCACAAGTGCCACTTACTATCTTTCCTGAAAACCCACCTGTTGCCACTTATTTTCTCAAACTTCATCTTAGGTAGCCGGCAGCTAGGTTGATGATATGGGCTTGGGAGGTATTGGGACGTTTTTAATATCTACAACTATATATTATTTATATACCTATATATAATATAGTATATATATCGGGACGAGTCAAATATACTATACGGGTCGAAAGACTCAGTGGGATCGCGTGTAGCGGAGCAAGACTACGAACATTCGGGCGCCGAGTTGACCCAACATTCATCCTAAATGGGCAAATGCAAGGAGATAACCGTTCGGCCAGCACTACAAAAAAATCTACGCGCCACTAGTCCCACCAATAGTTCTAGTTTGATCGATGGGCCAATATTTTCACTGTCCCGGCGGTATTAATCCACCTCCGAGCCGGGTGTGCGACCAATTTTTGGATAGGTTGTTGAGAACTATGTATATTATATATAAATATGAGTAATTATTCATTAGTATATGATGATATAATTTTTTGATGATGGGACTGTATAAAGCATTGTAGCCTGTTCCCAAAACCAGCGAGCCCTGTGAGAAGTGAGATACAGGGACGTCTCTGGGTCACCGACCTTAGAACTACGAGCGGGCAGGTAGTACCGGGTACGGGGTGACGACCTGTAATTAACTACCGGGCTTGCTCGCCCTTTTACCGGTCGGATGTCTGGCCGACTCGTGAGCCTAGCCTTGCTCCTGGGCGTCCCGGGGGTGACTGACCTATAATCTTACTACCTTATAGGTGCAATGAGCTCCACCCGTGAGATGACCAGCAGAGTGGTGAGCCAGCTTCTCAAGGACACTTTACAATGATAACACACACACGCGGTTTAAAATAGAAAAGAGGCTGTCGACGTGGATACTCAATACATATCTCTTACGCCTCTCAATGTAATGACACAGCGTTTAAGATTAACTCTATGGATTACCTACATTAGTCACATTCCTAACGTTATGGCACATTAATCACCAACCCACACACCTCGCAGGGTGCCTGTTTTATACCCCTCCCTATTCCAGTGTATAATCACATCATCGTCCACATGCAACCCAAACTCCCTGGTATGTGAGATCAGCCCCTTCCACCAACTGAGAAATGGAAACATATTAAAACAGCGCCACAAGCATTAATAGTGAAGTAGGATTACATGGGTGTATTGAAAAAACTATATATAAACTGCGTACATACAAGTACGATATGTAAGCCATGATTGTGTGTGTTAATTCACTTACGGTTACCACTCGCTGTGTTGGTGTGGCATGGGGGTAGTCTCAGGGGCACCTCATTCATGCTTAGCACAGGCTGCTTATATACCAGGACGTATGGCGTAGGAGATTCCCTCTCATTGTCGATTGACATCTATCCTCCCGACTCGGGATGCCTTCAGGAACGGAGCATAGCTGTCTTGAAGGGCGAATCCCTACGGAGATGATGTCAGCATGAGAGGGATATCCTAGCCAGAGTCCTGGTATACAGCCGCTGCTGAGAGTGCCCGCTGAGACTACACCAATTCCACACCAACAACATCGAGTGGTAACCAGTGTGATTACACACTCAATGCTTACATAAATCATACTTGATGTACGCAGTTTATATATAGTTTTATTCAATACACACATGTAATACCTACTTCACTATTTGCGTTGTGCGCTGTTTTTTGTTTCCATTTCTACATTGTGGGCAGCGCTGTCTCACATACCAGGGAGGTTGGGTTGCTGTGGACATGGTGTGGGATACATGGAATGTGGGGGTATAGCCCTGCGAGGTGTGTGGGTAGTTGTGCCATACGTTGGAAGTGTGATAAGGTATTACCATAGAGTTATAAGTCATTACATTAGAGCGTTAAGAGATATGTTATGTTCCAGTAAAGCCCTTTTCTATTTTACCAAGCTTTGTGGTTCATTGTAAGAGTGTCCTGTGAAGGGCTGCTCCCACTCTGCTGGGATCTCTCACAGGTGGAGGCATTGCACCATATAGTAGTAAGAGTAATTCACCCCAGGCTCCCAGCAGCAAAGGCTTAGGCTCCTGCCAGCCAAACAGGTAAAAGGGCAGCACCGGTAGCTAATTACAGTCACCACCCCCTGATCTCACTTAGGGGTGGGGGAAACAGGGCTACAGATATATACACACATATATATATATATATATATATATATATATATATATATATATATACAGTGTTCGACAAACCTATACATTTGGTCGCCCCGGGCGAGTGGATTTAACCCCCGGGCGAGTAAATATTGGCCCAAGCAGCACACGTTTGGTACTAGGTGGCGCGTAGATTTTTTTGTGTGGCGAGTAGATTTTTTGGTGATTTGTCAACCACTGTGTGTAAATATATATATATAGATATATATATATATATATATATATATATATATTATATATATAATTCCCTCAACACCTTATCTCACTGCCTCTAAGTGGTGGAAATGTGGCAACAGGTGTTCAGAAAGATGTATAGTGGCACTTGTGCTGGTAGGTTTAACATACTATGAAAGTTTGAACAACATACTGTACAGGGCTAAAGTGGGAAAGGTACTTGCCAACATCAAAATGAGGATGGCATTGGGAAGTAAGGCCTGAACCCCCAAATAAGAAACAGACCAAAAAGCAGTCTCATTCTCTGGCGGCTGGAATATCCCTGGACTGACACCATTCAGGAAG
This sequence comes from Ascaphus truei, assembly GCA_036426205.1. Taxonomy (NCBI): domain Eukaryota; kingdom Metazoa; phylum Chordata; class Amphibia; order Anura; family Ascaphidae; genus Ascaphus; species Ascaphus truei. Next base: position 58,316 of record WSYH01002328.1, read on the forward strand.
AAGGAATGAAGGCAGAGGGTGCAAAGAATCCCTGGAGGTTAAATAAAAGCTGAAATTCAAATCTAAATCATTCTACCTACTTTACAGATGGCCAGGCTATATCCAGTGAAGCAGCACTACAAGAACTGGAAGACAAACTTAAGCAGATTAAATGGGGTATTGTTGACTTTAGTGAAGTTAGAAAAAAAGATAAAGGCCTCACGGAGCCCAAAACAGCTATTCTATTACAGAAGTACAGATAATTGAAAAATCAATGGAGTAGGCTTCATCGTTAACAATAGATGGAGGAACAACATAGTAGAATATGAAAGCTCATCATAAAGAGTATCCAAAATAGTCATTCAGTTTACAAAGACAGGCTTCAAATAATCTAAGTGTATGCTCCAACATAAAAATTACTCACAGACAATGAAGTGGAACACATCTAGAATGAGATCAACCAACTGAACAAAGAAAATTGTCACCTCAAGATCGTTATGAGAGATTTCAATGCAAAGATTGGTGTCCAGCAGCAAAATAAGACATCAGTTGGTACGTATGGTTACGGTAACAGGAATGAACGTGGAGACAGATTGGTAGAATTTGCAGAATGTGAAAACATCTACATCATGAATTAATTCTTCAAGAAGAATCAAAATAGAAAATTGACATTGCATGGACCCAATGGAATCAAGAAAGAAATGGACTATATCCTAAATAACAAGATGCACACGATTGAAGATGACACAGTCCTTTTGACACAACGAGTAATCACTGATTGGTATGCTTCCAATTAAATCTGATTGCAAAGTTAAAAAGAAGAAAACTGATTAAAAATAAAATAAAAACAATCAACATCAATAACTTCAAGAATAATAGCAGAGAATTTAAACTAGAATTGAAAAATCCCTTCAGCTTGCTCGAAATTAATGCGGACACTTTAACAAACGATTATGAAGAACTTATGAAAATTGTAGTTGAAAGCACAAAAAATATGGAGGAATCCTTAACAAAAAACAGGATAAGAAAATATCTGATGAGTCAAAACAATTAATGAGGAGACAACATGAAATAAAGCAAATCCAAGATGCAAGGATAGGAATCGAATATGCAGAGCTGTGCAAGACAATACGTAAACATGTAAATGAAAATGTAAGAACATATAACTGCGATATGGTATAGAAGGCTATTGAAGATAACAATATCTTAAAGAAGACAATGAATTGACTTATTTTGGGGAAGAAGCAAATCAGTGCACTCAAATAACGGATCAAAAATAAAAGATTGTATACTTAACATAAAGAGAGTTGAGGACTTCTACATGAAATTGTACATGAACACAGATAACACATACCATAACCCAGCAAAGTACAAGTGAGAAAAACCACCAATGATGTACCATGTGTCCTTCCAGATAAAGTGGCAAAAGCAATAAAATCCATGAAGAATGGAGAAGGCCCCGGGGGAGATGGAATTTCAACTGAAATCTTGAAAGAAGTAGGGGAAGATGTAAAAATAATTATTGCAAAACGCTTTACATTCTGCTTGAAGCACAAGAAAATTCCAGAACAATGGAGTAATCCCATTGTTATCATCAGCCACAAGAAAGGAGACAAAGAAGACCTCAAAAACTACAGACCAATCAGTTTACAGATGCAGCCACCAGTATAAGATCACTTGCCTTGGAAAATTTTGTGCAATCTCCCAATATACTGCAACATTTCTGTGAGATTTCTGCAGCCAGACTAATGGCCCATTGGATTAAACCAGCGGGGGGTCCCTGCAATTCCCATTCAAACTGAATGGGACTGCAGGGAGCCCTGCTGTGTTAATCCGATGGGCCATTAGTCTGGCAGCATAATCTCACAGAAATGTTGAGGCATTTACTGTGAGAATCTTAGTTTTTACCCAGGCAAGTGATTGGATACTGTTGGCTGCATCTGTACTTCCAATAATTTACAAGATTTTAAGAAGATACTCACTAATTGGCTACAACAGACACTGGACTTTGATGAGCCTAGAGAACAAGCAAGGTTTTTTTGCAGTGGATACAACACAATGAACCACGTCCAAGTTGTATAAGAAGGGATTTCCCTAAGCAATTAAAACTATTTAACACTCATTTTAGGATTTGTAGATTACGAAAAAGCATTTGATTCTGTCTACACCTCAGCAGTCCTAGATGCATTTAGAAGACAGAGTGTTGAAGAAGCGTACATTGATATTATAAAGAACATTTACAAGAATGTTACACTAACCATTAAATTACATGAAGATTAGAAATGGGCAAAGGGATACCGGCACCCCATACCGGGGCCTGTAACTCGGGAAGTAGGGGGTCCCTGGGGCTGAAATCAACTTTGTTCAGCTCAGGAGACCCCCTGCTCACGCACACTATGAACAAAAATAAAATGTAAGCAGCTTCATTATCTTAGCAGCTATCTGCTAAGGTAATGATTTTTTATTGGGGGGGTGCTTGATACTAGTGTGAGGGAGCAGGGGGTCTCCTGAGCTGAAAAAAGTTGATTTCAGCCTCAGCGGCCCCCTACTTCCCAAGATACAGACCCCGTTATGGGGTGCCGGTATCACCTTCAATGTGAAAATCCCTCGGTCACATGGGCCTGTATCTTGGGCAGTAGGGGGTCCCCGGACCTGAAATCAATGCAGTTCAGCTCCGGAGACCCCCTGCTACATTACTGTAATGTTTAAAATTAAATAAAACCCTGCAATCGCCTGTGAGATGCGCGCAGTTAGAGTAACTGATTCAGCCTATCTCTTACTGTGCGTCTCTTACAGACAGACAGACCCCTGTAAGATTAACACAGCTGTTACCCCTGTTGTGTTAATCCGATGGGCCATTAGTCTGCCGCAGCGAATTTTGAGAGAATATCGGGCAAATCTCGAAATCCATTTTGAGAAAGAAACAACAGAGAGATAGGGAGTGATCACAGGACCATACCAATTGAATAAAGTAATTAAATATATAAGTGAGGTAATCAAAAAGATGGGTGCAAACTGTGAACTGAAAAGTGAATCAGAAAAAGTGAAGGGAAACACAAAATGGATGTGCCCCCTAAAAGAATTCACTTAAATGCACACCAAACTAGTGTAAAAATTAACTTTTAATACATTTCCTTAAAACATATATTACCAAAGTAATGTGTAATGTGAATTAAAAAATATTAAATCAAAGTTATCTGGCATCCGTGTCGTTAATTATAAAGTCATGCTATCCCAGATGACCACTTAATGTTGGTGGGATACAGAGGACAGGGGATGCTAAGAGTCAGGGTATTAACCCCTCTGGAGCAACGGTGAGACCGAGTAGTAGGAGTATATAGTTGTTCACAAGTGGGTGGCCAACGGATTAAATATCCAGCTTCCTTGCTAGATTAACCAGCACTGCGCACTGCAATAGAGGCTTTAGTGTGTTGAAGTAAAAGTGCCTGAATAATAAAGCTGGTACATACAGTGATAATGGTGGTACAAACACTGCAACATAAGACTGCCAGACACAGCAGTGCTAGGGTAAATTTCACAGTGATGAACTGTGAAAACGCCTCACATAGAGTGCAAGGAAAGCAGGCACACTAACTATGAAAATAAATAAATGAATGACTAACTACTAGGGTCTACACAGTTAGAACCAGGAGACTGCAGACACTACATTAAAACAGCTCCAAGTAGGAGACTGACAACATTGCGCGTCCAACGCGCGTTTCCCTCCAGCAAAGGAGCTTCTTCAGGGACAGGGACTGTGAAATTTACCCTAGCACTGCTGTGTCTGGCAGTCTTATGTTGCAGTGTTTGTACCACCATTATCACTGTATGTACCAGCTTTATTATTCAGGCACTTTTACTTCAACACACTAAAGCCTCTATTGCAGTGCGCAGTGCTGGTTAATCTAGCAAGGAAGCTGGATATTTAATCCGTTGGCCACCCACTTGTGAACAACTATATACTCCTACTACTCGGTCTCACCGTTGCTCCAGAGGGGTTAATACCCTGACTCTTAGCATCCCCTGTCCTCTGTATCCCACCAACATTAAGTGGTCATCTGGGATAGCATGACTTTATAATTAACGACACGGATGCCAGATAACTTTGATTTAATATATTTTTAATTCACATTACACATTACTTTGGTAATATATGTTTTAAGGAAATGTATTAAAAGTTAATTTTTACACTAGTTTGGTGTGCATTTAAGTGAATTCTTTTAGGGTGCACATCCATTTTGTGTTTCCCTTCACTTTTTCTGATCCATTTTGAGAAAGGTTCAAATAACGGCCGCTGCATTTGTAGGTAAAGATAATAAAGGTTTATTGCATCAATACAAAAAGGAACACACAAAATAGAGCGACGTTTTGGACCTCCTGGTTCTTTATCAAGCTCCAGTCAAGTGAACTCCAGTTAAAAGAACTGAAGAGCTGAGAAGCCGCACGCCGTCACACCACCAATCACATCAACTGATGCCTCCCAGTGACGTGTCCTAGTGCTCACCACCTGTGATCCATAACCATAATCAGAGAGTTGGAATTGTGACTGCTCCAAAAGGTCACTGTGACATCCACCATTGTCGTAACCTCAATGCGCCCGCAACACTATCTTTGCACTTGCGTGATGATGTCACCGCCTACACACACAGCTCGTACCACTTACATATTTTGTCAGCACTAAATGGAATATTATATCAACAAAGGATCATCCGATTGCCAATTTTTTAAAAAATTATATTTTATATTTGAATACAGGAGCACTTTAACTGGCAATATGGATCATGTTATGGATATCGGCATTGGCTATACAGCTAGGGATATATTTCCCCTTTTTATACTACAAGGACTACTCAATATGTTGGAGTTGTGTGTGAAATTTGTATAACTACAGTAGCGGCCGCCTTTAATCTCCTGTGGCCGTTTCCCCGCGATTTTTGAAATCACGAGCAGATGCGGCATGTTTTCAGCCGTTTTCGGCTCCGCGGGCGCTTTCAATGTTAAGCGCCATTAGCGCTATCTAGTCAATGCGGCCGACGCGCGGGGAAACGCGAGAGAAACGGAAAACATCCCCGAATTTTTTCGGGGATGTTGGAGGTTAAAAGGGGACGCTGCTGTATATAGAATGTATTGTGTTTTTGCGGAGATGTTTGGGGAGATGTAGATTAAGTCCACATAGAAGTTTGTTTTGTGAAATTGCTCCATTTTCTGTTAGGATTTGTGTCAAATATAAAAAATGGTGTTTCTTACATCTAATGTAAATTGTTAACCAGAAATGCTTACACCATATCAGACCTGGTGGATTTTTTGGGGACAAAACACAAGATAAAAAGTAATGCAATGAGCCGTGTGGTATGATACACCTAATTATAATCTGTGCAATATGTAGCATCTCACTAACTTCTCCTATTAACACTTTACAAATTGCAAACTGATTCACATGGAGAAAAGACGCAAAGAGACACAAGATTAAAATAACACAATTTACGTCAATTTTGGTTCAAATTTGTCTTGGTACATTACTCCCATTGAGAAATGAATAAATATATATGAATTCTGTATAATGGTTAGAGGATTGGTTGAGATTATTTTTCTTGGTGTGCACATTTAGATTTGGCAGACAATTTGAAAAATAGATATCAGAGCAGATCTCTTTAGAATAGTCATTATTCTCAATGTCCATTCAGACTGCATCCAGATTGACAAGTACCTTTGTTACAGTCTAGTCTAGTGTAGCCTATTATATATATATATATTGTAATATCTTTTTGTGTATCAATAAAATATACTTGCCCTCCACTCTCGTTGTTTAGTTATTTTATGATGAACTTGGTTTTTTGGGGTGCAGATAATCTTCATATCAGGATCCACTTAGAACTATCACAATTGCAATCGTTCTGTAGAAGGAAAAAGATAATTGCACACTTGCTTGTAAAAAGTCCTCAGACCATTTATTAAATATACACGAGATCCAGGGGCATAGCTATAGCCTAGACAGCCCGGGCAAAGCCGGTGACACATTGCATGCCTGAGATGCAGGAAGGGAGAACAGAAGGAAATCCCTTCCTCTGCAGGTGGGCGGGGCCTAGGTCAGGGGGCAGGGCCCTGAGATACAGTAGGGAGGACAGAGGGGAAATTCCTTCCTCTGTAGAGCATCCGTAGGTTGGCAGGGCCTAGGTCAGGGGGTGGGGCCTCAAATAGTGAAGCGTGGGGCTTGAGTTGCAGCCTGAGAGACAGGCTGTGAAAGGTGAGCAGGAGGGGGAAGGGTTAAATCACAGGGGTAAAAACAGAAATTAAAAAGAAAAGATACAGGAAGAAAGAGACACAAAGAGAAAATGAAGTACAAGAGAGAAATATATAACAGGGAAAAGAAATACATGAGAGAGAGCAAAGAGAGAGAAGAGCGCAAAGAGAGAGAAGAGAGCAAAGAGAGAGAGCAGAGAGCAAAGAGAGTGAGAGAGAGCACAGAAAACAGAGAGCGAGAGAGCACAGAAAGCAGAGAGCGAGAGAGCAAGAGAGGAGAGAAAGCAAAGAGAGAGAGAGCAAAGATAGAGAGAGAGCAAAGAGAGAGCAAAGAGAGAGAGAGAGAGCAGAGAAAGAGAGAGAAAGAGCAAAGAGAGTGAGAGCAAAGAGGGAGAGCAGAGAGTAAAGAGAGAGAGAGCAAAGAGAGAGAGAACAGAGAGAGAGAGAGAGAGAGAGAAGAGAGAGCGCGAGTAAAGAGAGAGAGGAGAGAGAGCAGAGAGAACGAGAGAGACATGAGGGGGAGCAAAGATAGAGAAAGACACATAAAGGAGACCTGAATTTTTTTTTGCCTGGGAGCCCACACATGTTTAGTTACACTACAGATGAGATCATAAGAATTACAATAATTTGGGTTTAAACAAATTAATCATTCTTGATACCTGAAGAATTGCGACAACTCTGATACAGAGTGCTTTTCCTGGTAATGTACAGATTAATAAGAGCTCCAATCAGACTTAGAACTATGCAACTAGTTTTGACAGATTTATTATAAATCATTCTTCCTGGTAATGTACAGGCTATTAAGAATTTATATTAGTGTTAGGTGCCCTTGAGATGTGGTCTGCCGTGTAGGGGCTCAAGGGCTTACAACACTTTGGCCAAAGAGTTAAACTAAAAGACCATTTTATTCAAAAGATCTATATATATATATATATTTAGACACTGTACCGCGTATATATGTCATTGGATGTGCACTGAGCTCTGTCTGTGTTTCATGTTCTGTCTCTGGTTTTAAATATATATTGCCATGCTCAGTAGCACTCCTCTGTGACACTTATACGCTTATATATATGTTGTGGTTATTTTGGGGGTTCAATATGAGCTTGTAGATGTCCTGTATGTTTAACAATTCTTGTTCAGCTGGTCATGGCTGATTTGGAGGGTGGCTCCTCCTCCCTAGTTTGAAGCTCACCCCCTTCCACTTTTAAATGGTTAAAAGCTCACTCCATTGCATTTCCCACTCTCAGGGGAACTTGCTTACAGGTTGATTGCGACAACTCTAATACAGAGTGCTTTTCCTGGTAATGTACAGGTTAATAAGAGCTTCAATCAGACTTAGAACTGTGCAACTAATTTTGACAGATTTATTATAAATCATTCTTCCTGGTAATGTACAGGTTATTAAAAATTTATATTAGTGTTAGGTGCCCTTGAGATGTGGTCTGCCGTGTAGGGGCTCAAGGGCTTACAACACTTTGGCTAAAGAGTTAAACTAAAAGACCATTTTATTCAAAAGATCTATATATATATATATATATTTAGGCACTGTACCGTGTATATATGTCATTGGATGTGCACTGATCTCTGTCTGTGTTTCATGTTCTGTCTCTGGTTTTAAATATATATTGCCATGCTCAGTAGCACTCCTCTGTGACACTTATACGCTTATATATATGTTGTGGTTATTTTGGGGGTTCAATATGAGCTTGTAGATGTCCTGTATGTTTTACAATTCTTGTTCAGCTGGTCATGGCTGATTTGGAGGGTGGCTCCTCCTCCCTAGTTTGAAGCTCACCCCCTCCCACTTTTAAATGGTTAAAAGCTCACTCCATTGTCCTGGGACCCCTTCTCTTTTTTTTCGACACACTCTCTCTAGGTGACCTAATCACATCTTTTGGGTTTAAATATCACCTCTATGCTGACGACACACAAATTTACCTTTCAACCCCTGACCTTACACCTGCTATACAGACCAAAGTTTCTGAATGCCTCTCTGGAATATCATCCTGGATGGCCATCCGCCGACTGAAACTTAACATGGCAAAAACAGAGCTTCTTATACTTCCTCCTAAACCTGGCCCTACTACCTCCTTCCACATTGCTATTGGAAATACGATCATTCACCCAGTAGCCCACGCACGCTGCCTAGGGGTTACACTTGATTCCTCTCTCTCATTCTCCTCTCATATTCAAAACGTTTCTAAAACTTGTCGCTTTTTCCTCCGCAATATCACAAAGATACGCCCTTTCCTCTGTTACTCAACTGCTAAAACTCTGACTCAGGCCCTCATTCTCTCACGTCTCGATTACTGCAACCTCCTGCTGTCCGGCCTTCCTGCCTCTCACCTGTCTCCCCTACAATCTATCCTAAATGCTGCTGCCAGAATCACTCTACTCTTTCCTAAATCTGTCTCCGCATCTCCCCTCCCGAAATCCCTCTCCTGGCTTCCGATTAAATCACGTATCTCACACTCAATTCTCCTGCTCACTTTTAAAGCTTTACATTCTTCTGCCCCTCCTTACATCTCAGCCCTAATTTCTCGCTATGCATCATCCCGACTCTTGCATTCTTCTCAAGGATGTCTTCTTTCCACCCCCTTGTATCTAAAGCTCTCTCCCGCCTTAAACCTTTCTCACTTTCTGCCCCACACCTCTGGAATGCCCTTCCCCTCAATACCCGACTAGCCCCCTCGCTATCCACCTTTAAGACTCACCTTAAGACACATCTGCTTAAAGAAGCATATGAATAGCACTGGATAATCATGGGCACATGACACATAAAGTTTGGCCCCCTGCAGACGCACTTACTAGTATTCCCTCCTACTGTCTCTGTACGTTCTCCCTACCTACCAATTAGATTGTAAGCTCCTCGGAGCAGGGACTCCTTCCTTAATGTTACTTTTACAGTATGTCTGAAGCACTTATTCCCATGATCTGTTATTTATATTATTTGTTATTTATATGATATGTATTACTACTGTGAAGCGCTATGTACATTTATGGCGCTATATAAATAAAGACATACAATACAATACATTGCATTTCCCACTCTCAGGGGAACTTGCTTACAGGTTGATTGCGACAACTCTAATACAGAGTGCTTTTCCTGGTAATGTACAGGTTAATAAGAGCTTCAATCAGACTTAGAACTATGCAACTAATTTTGACAGATTTATTATAAATCATTCTTCCTGGTAATGTACAGGTTATTAAGAATTTATATTAGTGTTAGGTACCCGTGAGTTGTGGTCTGCTGTGTAGGGGCTCAAGGGCTTACAACAGTTTGGCCAAAGAGTTAAATTAAAAGACCATTTTATTCAAAAGATATCTATTAATATATTATATATATATTATATATATATATATATAATATCATACGAACGAGCCCAAGACCAGTAAAGAGACAGCAACCAACGAGGTGTAAATCCAAATAATCTGTATTGAAATATTATATATTATTTTGGATTACACTCGTGGTTGCTGTCTCTTTACTGGCTTTGGGCTGGTTCGTATGATATGTGGATCCCTATGACTGCAACTGCCTTTTGCCTTACATTAGAGTGCTGACTGCTTGCTTTATATATATATATATATATATATATATATGTGGGACTGTACCTTGTATAGGTGTCATTGGATGTGCACTGAGCTCTGGCTGTGTTCATGTTCTGTCTCTGGTTTTAAACACCAGAAGAAGGGTACTTTTTTTACCCCAAAACACGTGCATTTTTGGTTTCCTGTATATTTATTACTGGGTCTGAGGACATTTGAGTGTCAGTTTTATATCGTATTAATGTTCATTGATTTACCTCCAAGCTGTTTTCCATTGAAGTACCAAGACTTAGACACATTCATTTGTTTGAAACAATCAATTTTCATATTACTCATAGGGGTAGCAGCAGTACTAATATTCAATGGTGATGGCAGGGCATGGTTGATTCCTCTCATGGATTGTTGAGTAGGCAGCTTGGATTGGCCCACTCGTTGGTTAAGTGTTGAACTTAATGTGGAACTCTGTATATATGTGGTTCTCTTCTTTATTGCATATGACTGTGAAAAAAGTTCTAGGTAATCTCTCCCCACAATTTTTGTCTTGGGTTTGTGTATACAGTAGGAGTAAAAGACAGCAAGTGGCATGGCCACAGCAGAAAGAAACAATTGAGTATCTCTACCAGTCAAGTGGAAACATAAACAAGTTTGTGGCCACTTGGGTTAGTACAAAGGCATACCCCGCTTTAAGTACACTCACTTTAGTACAACTCGCGAGTAATATCATATCGCCCAATAGGCAAACGGCAGCTCACGCATGCGCTGTCAGCACGTCCTGAATAGCAATACCAGCTTCCCTACCTGTACGGAAGCTGTCGCGAACGGGGAGGAACTATAGAGCCTGTTACAATGCGTTTTTCATTAGTTGTGCACGTATATAACGATTGCCGTACATACATTCATCGATAGGGGAAAAGTTGTGGCTTCACTTTAAGTACATTTTCACTTTACATACATGCTCCGGTCCATTGCGTACGTAATGCGGGTTTGCCTTTACTGCATCCAGTTATCTACATTGACAAAGTCTGGGATACTGAAGAGTAATATATATTTCACAACACATAAGGCATGCTTTTAGGAGCTTCATACACAAACTGTAGTAGCTTTGAACTTGTTGCAAAGAAGTAAATTGCTTCTAGTAACTCTCAGGCGTATTATAGACTGATGTTTGAATATTCTCATAACTCTCTGTGTATTTCAAAATTTATTTTGCTTTGGACCATGCTTAGCCTTACTTCCACAACCACATTACACTTCAGTGTAATTCTACGTGCGGATTAATATCTGCGTTTAATATAACTTTAATATGTCGCTCATAGAAAACTTAACCAAATGTATAACCTTCTTGTTTTGAGAAGGCATCAAACTGAATGTATACTGATCATATTTTTCTAGTTTGGCATGCACCAGTTTTCTTACATTTTTTTTCAGTTAGATATACAGCCTGCTTATTAATATTATTTTGAATATAGCAACAGCATGTTCAGCTTATTGTAAATCATCTACCATAATAGATTTTCCACATGATTCTTGCTTTACAATGTAACATTTTGTTCTACTTAATTAGGTTTTTTATATTATGGAAAAGTTTTAATAATCTGTTTCGCATGTACAACCCCAAGTGCTATATTCATGAAACATAAAATGTAACTAGGGAATAATCACACACTAACGATGGTTTTTTGGGGGGTTCTAAAAAGGCCTGTGTTTTTGTTTATTTGCTTATAAAAAAATATTGTTTAGTAAAATAATGGAAACCTTTATATTATATATATATATATATATATATATATATATATATATAATATATATATATATATTAATATATAGTCTATCTTACTTTTATTTACTTTCTATCTCTCATAGATCTTTCTCTACACCTGTACCCTGTCCCCCCCCCCCAGACGCTCGCTATGTAAGGGTTGTGCGGGCTGGCAACATGTACTTGGGTGGTGCGTACCTGCTTGGAACAGGAGTGGCCTGAGTCTCCCGCGTTGGTGTTGGGGACACCAGACCAGGCTTCGGGGTATGGCCTTCATTCTTTGCAACGGGAGCCCTCCATTCTCTATATCCCCATGATTTGGGGGGGACCCTTACAGGAGAAGCAACCCTGGTCCCAGGGTGAATGCTCCAGAACTCACACACACAGTCTTATGTAAACAGCAGCATGTCTTTATGTCTTTTAACACTTGAGTTAACACACAGCAGTTCATGCAAAGAGTAGCTCCTAGAAACAGTGCTCCCAAGGTACGGTTCTCCTCCTCTCCTTCCCTCCCAGATGTAACTTCCCAGCAGGATGGCTGAATGGGGCCTCAATACCATGCCTCCACCCCACAGGTAGGCCCTAGGAGTGAGGCTGATATCCTTCCCACCCTCACCCCTTAATAGGGTGAGGGACAGTGGTCCACCTCTATAGTCCTGTCCGCTCTACTCAAGGGGCTCTGAGGTCTCTCCTACAAATATCACTCTCACGTTTAGCGTGGGCCTCTCAGTCAGGCAGGTGCTCTGCTGGGTCTTACTACACTTCAGACCAGCACTCTCCTCCGCTCCAGACATCACTCCACATACTCCCTCCAGGCTCTCCCCCGACTGCCAGTCCAGACACTCTGCTCTCCAACCTGCTCCAGCTCAGACTGACAATCCTCACAGAACTGAGCCATGCTGGACTGCCACCTCTTTCTCTCAGCTCTGACTCAACTCCAGCACGAACTGACAGAACCACTGACCCAGACAACACACAGGACCAGCCACTAATAGAGTCAGCCTTCCCCTATTATGTCACAGGACCTCCCCTCTGTCTAGGCTGCAAAGAGTCAGGGGGCCCCTCCTCTATCACTCCAGGCAGGGCTTTAAGGGGGAACACCCATGGTTACTACTGGCGCCTGCCTTACCAGGGCTTACTCCAGTAGGAGAAGGATCAGTAGCCCCTCTTACTTACAGGGGCTACTATATCTATTATATATATATATATAATAAAAAAGAAAAAGAGAGGAGAGAGCGACAGCCCATAGCGTATAAAAGTTATTAATGAAGGGGAGGGGGAGAGGAGGGGTAAAAAACGCACTTACAAAAGTACAATAAAATCAAGCATATGTGATAATAATCACCACCATCCGTCCTAACTCAAGAGCTCTTTGGGGCAGTCCCAGGCTCCGTTGATGAAGGAGCAGCGTCTCAGCAGATTCCAGGACTGTGTAGGTCATCCGGTCAAATTGCAGACTTTGGGGGCATTCCCAGGCCCTTTGGCAAATGAGCAGCGTACCAGCAGTTCCCAGGGCTGGTGGTGCTGAAATAGTCCCAGACAAAAAGTTCTGTTGGATAGTGCCTGCAGCACTAGCGCTAGATCAATCCGCTCCTGCGCTGGATGTAACCTTGAATTCAGTGCGTCTTGACTCACGACGCTCCCTGACCTTTCGTCAGTCCGGCTAACTTTTTCAAGAGGAAACTGTAGGGGGGGAGGTCCGGTTTTATATACCACACTAATAAGGTAATTGATGAAAAAACGCCCTACTCAGCTGCAATCATTATCCGTGCTACCAACACTATAGAATCATAATAACTTTTAATGCAGATACTGTTACCCTGAAAGAATTTGGAGGAGATGATAATTTAACATATACATACAATGTCTATCATATTGCTAATATTAACACACGTTAGACATATATTTGATATAAAATAGTTATCAGTAACCAATTATAAACAACAATATAAAACACATCGTTCTCTGGGTTCAAACACAAATTGAAAATACTAGTCTTGTATGTGGATCAGACCCCATCAATATAAACTATGGGATACATGCAAAACTCAGCATTGTGAAATGATAATACATTACTAGATCCCACCTGTAGATAAGGGATGGTCACACATAAGCCAGTTTGGAGTATATATTAGATTTTGAAACAATGATCGAAAAAGAGATCATGACATATGAGTACAAGTTATCAAATATTGCACCCTATGAGTGCCTAATCAAATATCAATTCTTATTAATCCCATATGTTGGACCAAGGACAAATGAATTTAAATATAATATAATATAAATAAGGATGAAAAATTAAAAATTAAAAATATAAAAAAAAAATATAAATAAAAAATAAATTTCTTTGAATTTTAATTGTTCATACAAATGAAAGCCTAAACTCAAAAGGAGACTATAAACTGTCTATATGCCACAACAAAGCTGGGCCCGGAAGTAAACCTATAAATATGTGCTACAAGTGTGAATAGTGAACCAAGTGGTTGTGTATGTGAATAAGTTATGTGTACTATAAACTATATACTATAATACCATTTGTATTTTATTCTATTTGGTGACTACCACGCCGAGTTGGCCATTTTAAGTGAATATCTAATGAATAAATTATTTATAATATTTAAGAGTAATATTATGTGTTGTGCTATGTATATAGGGTAGATTCCTCATCACCATCTTTAGACCCAGTGTCCCTATTTTAAAGTATCTTTTATATACAACAATGGTGTGTAAGGAATGGGATATCCATAATTTAGACGGAGAGGAGGTGGGAACTTGGGAAGGAAAGGTACATAGGGGGGGGGGGGGGAAAGGGGGGGGAGGAAAAGGGTGGGGGGAAAGCTTTGATTGCTTTCCTTTCGTAGAGCTCCAAATGGATGAAATAGAGACGAGAGAGACACAGGAAGAGGCCTCCGAGATAACTAAACTTAGTACTAACGTCTAACCATCCGTTAGTCCGCCCACCAGACTGAGAGTACCAATTGGTGAATCCAATAGGATTCCCGCCTGCAGAGCTTCTTGAACCGGTCGCCTCCCAGAACACAGGAAGAAATGGTCTCTATTCCCATATTTGCATGGTCTTGGATTCTGGTTGAGAATAATTTAGTGTCGAGGGACACTGTGATTATTCACCCTTAATACATTTCTCCTATGTTCTAGGGAGCGAGTTTCCAGATCCTGGTGGTTCGTCCAACATATCTCAGACTACAACCGCACTGTATAGATACACAACAAAGTGCTAAACAGGTGATGAGCTCTGATGTCATACGGTACCCCTTGTTGGAGAACAAAACTTGAGTTTGATTCAAAAGATGCCTGCACGTATGCATCGACTGCGGCCACAGGGATGGTTACCCAATGGTCCCTTCTGTTTTAACAGTATCACAAATAGAGGAAGATTAGCCTAGGTGGAGCTATATGCTTTTTATACTCCTTGCTTCCTTTCCGTATATGATGTGACAGTAGCTCAATCCCAGGATAGGCCTAGCATGAGGATCACACTTAGAATGACCAATGATCATTTAAAATCCTATTGATATTTTGGATGACTGGTTGTAGGTGGTAATAAATCTTACAGTCGACCTCGTCTATCTCTGAATGTATTATTGGGGGTGTCATAACCTGAACGTTTTCCTCTCTTTGTTTGTTCTGTTTGTCTTTATTTTTCAAGTAAAGTCGATCTAGCAATGGAACTACACCTTGCTGAGAAGTCGGACACCACGACGGTAATCATATCCTGGAAAGAAATTTCTTCCCAAGTTGGAACTGACTGTGTTTTCCAACGAAGTCAACATCCCTTGTGCAAGTTTCCTACGAATTCTGTGGAACTGCCCAAGGGCGCTCCCTCGCACATTAATATGTGCATCATGTCTTGTTCTTCCTGTATTAAAGCACATCTCTTGTGTCAGTACATTTGATATTCTGTCTCCTGAATTTTATAGTGTCTAATTAATGTACATTTTCCTCACAAAACTGTTGAGATCAATAAACAATTTAATAAATTAGGCCTTTATTGGGGGCAAAAGATAAACCCCACCGGCTCTAATAAGGACTTTTCACAATTCAGTCAATACAGTGGATGAAATATTGAAAATCTACTGATACTGCACCTTGGTGTAGCTATTCCTCACTCTGTTTTTCTTCTTCCTCTGGACAGACCTGCCTGCCCTAACTCTCTGGCTCCTCTTTTCCCTTGGCCGAAGGCCTGTTGTGGGGCCTCGCTGTCCCAAAGGGGATAGTGCCTGTCTGGATCTCTCCCCTTATTCCGTCCTCCCCCCGCTCTCGGTGTCCCGTCTAAAAAATGGGCAATCTATGGTGGGTGGTGTAATCTTTAGACCTAGCCCCTCTATCTATATCAGCTGATGTACTCAATTGTATCCCGCACCTGAGATGGGTCTATCAGAGCTCACCCCGCATGCTCCCTGATGGGAGACTCTACATCCAGGAACCCGAATCTCCCACTTTTTGATGTGTGAGGAACATTAGTTGGCCAGAGACCACTTTCAGGTTCATACATTGATGGGGGGTGGCATGATTGGATGTTTCCTAATACGTTGGGAACCACCTCATATACTCCGACCTAGATGCAAGACCTAATCATCGCCCTCCCTTTTTGTAATTGGATTAGTGTGGTCCGCTTCCATTCCGACCCTTAACCTTGTTTTGTGCATAAGCCTCCTTATCCGATTGATGTTTAGTATCTTATCCTGTCAATGATCTCCTTTTCAAATGTACTGACTCTCCTAACTAGTCTTAATCATCATATTCCGAACTCCTAGCATCGTATCATACAAATAAGGTTTGATACCCCCTTGAATTTTCTCAATCTCAACACTCCAATTCTGTCTTCCTTTTTTGGTCTCTGACAATCTATTAAAAGTTTCATTAATGAGAATGAGCACCTTCAAGTGTCTCAATATCCATTCCCTGCTAAATTCATCTGGATTGGTTTCACAATTTGTGGGTGATTTAGTTTTACCCTTAGAACCTCTAGTGTTTTTAAAAACGGTCTAGATAGTCTTGAAGAACAAGCGTCCCACCAATATGTCTCTTTCAATCCTCCATTCATAAGTTCTAATGTAACAACAATTCACTTTTAATCATCTATTTTATTTCTCTGTATCCATATTTTTTCTCAGTATTTAATGAATGAATTAATCCACCGTACATGGAGAACCTCTCCTTTGCTGAGTGCTCATGTTTATATATAAATGGGTTCCTATACCATGCTGCTGCTAAGAGTAATTTTAGAAAAAACAGAAGGACAAAAACCTGCGCCTTACAGCGAACATATAAACTATGTATGTCTATGTAAGACAATCATACTCTATTGTATAAACCTCATATAAGCTAAGCAATAATATGTAGATAAACAGGACACTAATAACCATAAGATGGCCCCATTACACAAGACATAAACAAATATACACAATGGAAAAAAAAAAGCAATTGAAGTGAGGTAAACCAGTCCTCAAATAGTTCGGATGATGAATATGGTGGGCTGGTCTATTAGGAGTCTCCGGAACTCTCATGTGTATCTCAACCACGTCACATGATATCTCAAAAGGAAAAGAGAGGAGAGAGCGCAACGCCCTAAAAAGCGTATAAAAGTATATTTATATGACGGGAGGTGGAGGATGGGAGGGGGGTAAAAACACAGCACTTACAAGAGTACAAAAATAAATCAAGCATTGTGATAATAATCCACCACACATCCGAGTCTACCACAGATCTCTTGGGTGCAGATCCAGTCCGCTGATGAAGGAACAGCGTCTCAGAACAGTCATAGATTCCAGGACTGAGTCGGTCCATAAACACGGTCTAAATCTTGCAGACTTTGGGGCATTCCCAGGCTCCCGGGAAAAATAACCGCCGAAAACAAGGAACAATAATACACAGCAACCGGTTACATACCATCGGCGAAGGACACCAGGCTCCAAACAGGGAGGAGGGAAGATTGAGAAGAGTGGAAAGGCTAACAGGAGGTTCAGTGCGATGATGCGCCTTACTCACGGGGGTGCGTGCCTGGTAGGTGAATGGAAGTCGGGTAGAGGAAGGTCAAATAAGTAGGAAGTCCAGGGAGCGGATTTTTTTTTTTTTTTTAAACGGGAGCCACGGGAAAATCGCGGTATAACGAGGCGCGTTATAACGGGGTTTAGCTGTATGTATATATGTATGTATGTATATATATGTATGTATGTATATATATGTATGTATGTATATATATATATATGTATGTATATATATATATATGTATGTATATATATGTATGTATATATATATATATATGTATATATGTATATGTATGTATATGTATATATGTATATACACGGCCCTGAGGAAGGTCTCCCTGAGAGACCGAAACGTTGGCTTTCGTGTATCTGTTCTTTTCAATACAGATTATTTTGGATTACACCTCGTTGGTTGCTGTCTCTTTACTGGTCTTTGGGCTGGTTCGTATGATATGTGGATCCCTATGGGACTAGCAACTGCCTTTTGCCTTACATTAGAGTGCTGACTGCTTGCTTTATATATATCACTGGATTCATCATGGGCACATGCCAAATAAAGTTTGGCCCCCTGCAGACGCACTTACAGTATTCCCTCCTACTGTCTCTGTACGTTCTCCCTACCTACCAATTAGATGTGTAAGCTCCTCGGAGCAGGGACTCCTTCCTTAATGTTATTTTACAGTATGTCTGAAAGCACTTATTCCCATGATTGTTATTATATTATGTTATTTATATGATATGTATTACTACTGTGAAGCGCTATGTACATTATGGCGCTATATAAATAAAGACATACAATACAATACATTGCATTTCCCACTCTCAGGGGAACTTGCTTACAGGTTGATTGCGACAACTCTAATACAGAGTGCTTTTCTGGTAATGTACAGGTTAATAAGAGCTTCAATCAGACTGAGACTATGCAACTAATTTTGACAGATTTATTTAAATCATTCTTCCTGGTATAAGTACAGGTTATAAGAATTATATTAGTTAGTGTTAGGTACCCGTGAGTTGTGGTCTGCTGTGTAGGGGCTCAAGGGCTTACAACAGTTTGGCCAAAGAGTTAATTAATTAAAGACCATTTATTCAAAAGATATCTATATTAATATATATATATATATATATATATATATATATATATATATCATACGAACCAGCCCAAGACCAGTAAAGAGACAGCAACCAACGAGGTGTGAATCCAAAAAATAATCTGTATTGAAAATATATTATTATTTTTGGATTACACTCGTGGTTGCGTCTCTTTACTGGTCTTTGGGCTGGTTCGTTATGATGTGGATCTATGGGACTAGCAACTGCCTTTTGCCTTACATTAGAGTGCTGACTGCTTGCTTTATATATATATATATATATATATATATATGTGGGCACTGTACGTGTATAGGTGTATTGGATGTNNATATATATAATATATATATATATTGTGGGCACTGTACCGTGTATAGGTGTCATTGGATGTGCACTAGATCTGGTTGTGTTTCATGTTCGTCTCTGGTTTAAACACCAGAAGAAGGGTTACTTTTTTTACCAAAACAACTGTGCATCTTTTGGTTTCCTGTATATTTATTAGTGGTCTGAGGACATTTGAGTGTCAGTTTTATATCAGTATTAATGTTCATTGATTTTACCTCCAAGCTTGTTCATTGAAGTACCAAGACTTAGACACATTCATTGTTTGAAACAAATCAATTTTCATATTACTCTCATAGGGGTAGAAGCAGTACTAATATTCCATGGTGAGTGGCAGGGCATGGTTGAGTCCTCTCATGGATTGTTGAGTAGGCAGCTTGGATTGGCCCACTCGGTTGGTTAAGTGTTGAAATTAATGTGGAACTCTGGTATATATGTGGTTCTCTTACTTATGCATATGACTGTGAAAAAAGCTAAGGGTACTTTCCCCCACAATTGTGTCTGGTGTTTTGTGGATTTGTATACAGTAGGAGTAAAAGACAGCAAGTGGCATGGCCACAGCAGAAAGAAACAATTGAGTATTCTACCAGTCAAGTGGAAACATAAACAAGTTTGTGGCACTCTGGGTTAGCAAAGGCATACCCCGCTTTAAGTACACTCACTTTAAGTAAACTCGCGAGTAATACATATCGCCCAATAGGCAAACGGCAGCTCACGCATGCGCCTGTCAGCACGTCCTGAATAGCAATACCAGCTCCCTCACCTGTACTGAAGCTGTGCGCAAGCGGGGAGGAGACTATAGAGCCTGTTACAAATGCGTATTTACATTAGTATGCACGTATATAACGATTGCCGTACAGTACATGCATCGATAGTGGGAAAGGTTGTCTTCACTTTAACGTACATTTTCACTTTACATACATGCTCCGGTCCATTGCGTACGTAATGCGGGTATGCCTGTACTGCAATCCAGTTATCTACATTGACAAAGTCTGGGATACTGAAGAGTAATATATATTTCACACACATAAAGGCATGCTTTTAGGAGCTTCATACACAAACTGTAGTACGCTTTGAACTTGTTGCAAAGAAGTAAAATTGCTTCTAGTAACTCTCAGGCGTATTTATGACTGATGTTTGAATATTCTCATAAACTAGCTGTGTATTTCTCAAAATGTTGCTTTGGGCACATGCTGTAGCCTTACTTTCCACAACCACATTAACATTCAGTGTAATTCTACCTGCGGATTATATCTGCGTTTAATATAACTTTAATATGTCGGCTCATAGAAAAACTTACACAGTATAACCTTCTTGTTGAGAAGGCATCATAACTGAATGATATACTGATCATATTTACTAGTTTGGCATGCACCAGTTTTCTTACATTTTTTTTCAGTTAGATATACAGCCTGCTTATTAATATTATTTTGAATATAGCAACAGCATGTTCAGCTATTGTAAATCATCTACCATAATAGATTTTCCACATGATTCTTGCTTTACATGTAACATTTGTTCTACTTAATTAGGTTATTATATTATGGAAAAGTTTAATAATCTGTTTCGCATGTACAACACACCAAGTGCTATATTCTATGAAACAATAATAGTAACTAGGGAATAATCAACATAACGATGGTTTTTGTGGGGGGTTCTTAAAAAGCTGTGTTTTTTGTTATTTGCTTATAAAAAAATGTTGTTTAGTAAAATATTATGGAAACCTTAGTATATTATATATATATATATATATATATATATATATATATAATATAATAATATATTTGTATATATATATATACTATATAATCTCTTCATCTATATATATATATACTAATATAGTATATATATATGTCCCTTCCCCCCCCCCCAGACACGATCGCATGTAGGGTGTAGTGGGGGCTGGAACATGTACTTGGGTGGTGCGTACCTGCTTGGAACAGGAGGGCCTGACGTCTCCCGCGTTGGTGTTGGGGACAACAGACCAGGCTTCTGGGGTAATGGCCTTCATCTCTTTAGCAACGGTTGAGCGCCTCCATTCTCTATATCCCAGGGATGTGGGGAGGACCTTACAGATAAAAGAAGCACCCTGGTCCCAGGGTGAATGCTCCAGAACTCACACACACAGTCTTAGTAAAAACAGCAGCAGTGTCTTTATTGTCTTTTAACACTTGAGGAGTACACAGCAAGTTCATGCAAAGAGTAGCTCCTAGAAACGTGCTCCAATGGTACAGGTGTCCTCTCTCCTCTCCTTCCATCTCCAGATGTAAGCTTCCCAGCAGGATGGCTGAATTGGGCCTCAATACCATGCCTCCACCCCACAGGTAGGCCCTAGGAGTGAGGCTAGATATCCTTACCCCTCACCCCTTAATAGGGTGAGGGACAGTGGTCCACCTCTATAGTCCTGTCCGCTCACTCAAGGGGCTCTGAGGTCTCTCCTACAAATATCACTCTCACGTTTAGCGTGGGCCTCTCAGTCAGGCATGTGCTCTGCTGGGTCTTACTACACTTCAGACCAGCACTCTCCTTCCGCTCCAGGACACACTCCACATACTCCCTCCAGGCTTCCACCGACTGCCAGTCCAGACACTCTGCTCTCCAGACTCTGCTCCAGCTCAGACTGACATCCTCACAGAACTGAGCATGCTGGACTGCCACCTCTTTCTCTCAGCTCGACTCAACTCCAGCACGAACTGACAGAACCACCTGACCCAGACACACACAGGACAGCCACTAATAGAAGTCAGCCTTCCCCTATGATTGTCAGCAGGACCTCCCCTCGTCTAGGTGCAAAGAGTCAGGGGGCCCCTCCTCTATCACTCCAGGCAGGGCTTAAGGGGGAACACCCATGGTTACTACTGGCGCCTGCCTTACAGGGCTTACTCCAGTAGGAGAAGGATAATAGCCCGCCTTACTTACAGGGGCTACATATTATTTATATTATATATATATAAAAAAGAAAAAGAGAGGAGAGAGCGACACGCCCATAGCGTATAATAAATAGTATATTAATGAAGGGGAGGGGGGAGGGAGGGGTAAAAAACGCACTTAAAAAGTACAATAAATCAAGCATATGTGATAATAATCACCACCATCACCGGTCTATAACTGCAAGTCTTGGGGCAGTCCCAGGCTTCCGTTGATGAAGGAGCAGCGTCTCAGCAGATTCCAGGACTGATGTAGGTCATCCGGTCAAATTGCAGACTTTGGGGGCATTCCCAGGCTCCGTGGCAAATGAGCAGCGTACCAGCAGTGTCCCAGGGCTGGTGTGCTCGTAAATAGTCCCAGACAAAAGTTCTGTATGGATAGTGCCTGACAGCACTAGCGAGAGTCAATCCCTCCTGCGCTGGATGTAGACTTGAATGTCAGTGCGTCTGATACGACGACGCTCCCTGACGCGTTTCGTCAGTTCGGCTAACTTTTCAAGGGATAACGTGAGGGGGGGAGGTCCGGTTTTATATATACACAATAAAGGTAATTGATGAAAAAACGCCCTACTCAGCTGCAATCATTATCCGTGCTACCAACACTATAGAATACATATTACTTTTAATGCAGATATTTACATGACCAAGACATTTGGAGGATGATGATAAATTTACACATATACATACAATGTCTATCATATTGCTAGATATTAAAACACGTTTAGACATGATATTTTGATATAAAATAGTTATCAGTACCAATTGTAAAACAACATATAAAAACATGTTCTATGGTGTTCAAACAAAATTGAAAATACTGTCTTGTATTGGATCAGACCCATCAATATAAACTATGGGTACATTGCAAACTCAGCATTGTAATGATAATACATATCTAGATCCACCTGTAGATAGAGGGATGGTCACACTAAGCCAGTTTGGAGTAATACTATTAGATTTTGATGATAGCAAAAGAACATATGACATTATGTAACAAGTTATCAAATATTGCACCCGATGAGTGCCTAATCAACATATCAATTCTTATGATCCCATATGTTGGACCAAGGACAAATTGAATTTAAATTAAATAAAATATAAATAAGGATGAAAATAAAAATTAAAATATAAAATAAAAAAATATAATAAAAAAATAAATTTTTGAATTTTAATTGGTTCAATACAAATGAAAGCCTAAACTCAAAGGAGACTAGAAACTGGGTCTATATGCCACAAACAAAGCTGGGGCCCGAAGGTAAACCTATAAATATGTGCTACAGTGTGAATAGTGAACCAAGTTGTTGTGTATGTGAATAGTTATGTGTACTATAAATATACTTAATACCTATTTGTATTTATTCTATTGGTGACTACCAGGCGCCTAGTTGGCCATTTTAAGTGAAGATCTAATGATAAATTAATATAATATTTAAGAGTATATTTAGGTGTGTGCTATGTATATAAGGGTAGATTCCTCATACCATCTATTAGACCCAGTGTCCCTATTTTAAGTATTATTTTATAATCAACAATGGTGTGTAAGGAATGGTGAGAAGATATTTATGAGAGGAGAGTAGTCAGAGGAAGAGAGGTGGGACTTGGAAGGAAAGGTAACATAGGGGGGGGGGGGGGAAAGGGGGGAGGGAAAAGGTGGGGGGGAAAGGAATGGGATGTAAGGTGGACTATCTGTTTGAGGAGTCCAAAAAAGGATGATCAAAAGCAGAGGAGGAGAACAGGAAGAGGCATCCACGAGATAAACTAAACTAAAGTACTAAAGCTCTAAACATTCGTTTAGTCACCCAGGACTGATGAGTACCCAATTGGTGAATCCAATAGGATTCCCGCCTGCAAGAGCGTCTTGAACGGTTCGCCTCCCAGAACACAGGAAGAAATGGTCTTATTCCCATATTTGCATGGTCTTGGGATTCGTTGATGGAATAATTTAAAGTGTCGAGGGACACTGTGATTATTCAGACCTTAATGACATTTCTCCTATGTTCTAGGAAGCGGTTCCAGATCCTGGTGGTGTCATCCAACATATCTCAGACTACAACCGCACTGTATAGATACAAACATAAGTGCTAAACAGGTGATAGAGCTACTGATGTCATACGTGTGTACCCCTTGTTGGAGAACAAAACTTGAGTTTGATTAAAAGTATGCCTGCACGTAATGCATCGACTGCGGCCACAGGGATGGTTACCCAATGGTCCCTTCTGTTTAACAGTATCACAAATAGAGGAAGATTTAGCCTAGGTGGAGGCTAGTATGCTTTTTATACTCCTTGCCTTTCCGATAATGTGACAGAAGCTCGATATCCGCTCAGGATAGTCCTAGATGAGGATCACACTTAGAATGACCAATGAATCATTTAAAATCCTATTGTATTTTGGATGACTGGTTGTAGGTGGTAATAAATCTTACAGTCGACCTCGTCTATCTCTGAATGTATTATTGGGGGGTCAGTAACCTGAACGTTTTCCTCTCTTATGTATTGTTTCTGTTTGTCTTTCGATTTTTCAAGTAAAGTCGATCTAGCAATGGAATCACCTTGCTGAGAGAGCGGACACCACGACGGTAATATCCATTGGAAAGAAATTTCTTCCCAAGTTGGAAAGACTGTTTTCACAACGTCAACATCCCTTGTGCAGTTTCCTACGAATTCTGTGGAACTGCCCAAGGGCGCTCCCTCGCAATGAAGTGAGTGCATCATGATTGTTCTTCCTGTATTAAAGACACATCTTTGGGTCAGTACATTTGATATTCTCTTCCTGAATTTTATAGTGTCTATTTAATGTAATTTTCCTCACAAAAACTGTTGAGATCAATAAACAATGAAATAAATTGGGCCTGTATTGGGGGCAAAAGATAAACACACCGCTCTAATAGGATTTCAAATTCAGTCAATACAGTGGATGAAAGATTTGAAAACTTACTGCAACTAATGGTGTAGCTATTCCTCCTCTGTTTTTCCTTCTTACCTCTGGACAGATCCTGCCTGCCCATAACTCATATGGCCCCTCTTTTCCCTTGGACAGAAGGGCATTTTGGTGTCATTGGATGTGCACTGAGCTCTGTCTGTGTTTCATGTTCTGTCTCTGGTTTTAAACACCAGAAGAAGGGTTACTTTTTTTACCCCAAAACACTGTGCATCTTTTGGTTTCCTGTATATTTATTACGTGGTCTGAGGACATTTGAGTGTCAGTTTTATATCAGTATTAATGTTCATTGATTTACCTCCAAGCTGTTTTCATTGAAGTACCAGACTTAGACACATTCATTTGTTTGAAACAAATCAATTTTCATATTACTCATAGGGGTAGAAGCAGTACTAATATTCAATGGTGAGTGGCAGGGCATGGTTGAGTCCTCTCATGGATTGTTGAGTAGGCAGCTTGGATTGGCCCACTCGGTTGGTTAAGTGTTGAAATTAATGTGGAACTCTGTATATATGTGGTTCTCTTACTTTATGCATATGACTGTGAAAAAAATGCTAAGGGTACTTTCCCCCACAATTGTGTCTTGGTGTTTTGTGTATACAGTAGGAGTAAAAGACAGCAAGTGGCATGGCCACAGCAGAAAGAAACAATTGAGTATTCTACCAGTCAAGTGGAAACATAAACAAGTTGTGGCACTCTGGGTTAGTACAGGCATACCCCGCTTTAAGTACACTCACTTTAAGTACACTCGCGAGTAAGTACATATCGCCCAATAGGCAAACGGCAGCTCACGCATGCGCCTGTCAGCACGTCCTGAATAGCAATACCAGCTCCCTACCTGTACTGAAGCTGTGCGCAAGCGGGGAGACTATAGAGCCTGTTACAAATGCGTTATTTACATTAGTTATGCACGTATATAACGATTGCCGTACAGTACATGCATCGATAAGTGGGAAAAGGTTGTGCTTCACTTTAAGTACATTTTCACTTTACATACATGCTCCGGTCCCATTGCGTACGTTAATGCGGGGTATGCCTGTACTGCAATCCAGTTTATCTACATTTGACAAAGTCTGGGATACTGAAAGAGTAATATATATTTCACACACATAAAGGCATGCTTTTTAGGAGCTTCATACACAAACTGTAGTAGCTTTGAACTTGTTGCAAAGAAGTAAAATTGCTTCTAGTAACTTCAGGCGTATTTATGACTGATGTTTGAATATTCTCATAACCTAGCTGTGTATTTCTCAAAATGTTGCTTTGGGAGCACATGCTGTAGCCTTACTTTCCACAACCACATTAACATTCAGTGTAATTCTACCATGCGGATTAATATCTGCGTTTAATATAACTTTAATATGTCGGCTCATAGAAAAACTTTACAAATGTATAACCTTCTTGTTTAGAGAAGGCATCATACTGAATGTAATACTGATCATATTTTTACTAGTTTGGCATTGCACCAGTTTCTTACATTTTTTTTTCAAGTTAGATATACAGCCTGCTTATTAATATTATTTGAATATAGCAACAGCATGTTCAGCTATTGTAAATCATCTACCATAATAGATTTTCACATGATTCTTGCTTTACATGTAACATTTGTTCTACTTAATTAGGTTTTATTATATTATGGAAAAGTTTAATAATCTGTTTCGCATGTACAACACACAAGTGCTAATATTCTATGAAACAATTAATAGTAACTTAGGGAATAATCAACACTAACGATGGTTTTTGTGGGGGGTTCTTAAAAAGGCCTGTGTTTTTGTTTATTTGCTTATAAAAAAAATGTTGTTTAGTAAAATATTATGGAAACCTTTATATATCTATATATCTCTAATAGATATATCTCTATCTCTTATTATATTATTATATAATATGTGGTATTATATTACTATATTATCATATCTATATATCTATCTCTCTCTATATATGTATATAGATATGTACCCCATTCCCCCCCTTGTCCCCTCCCCCCCCCCCAGACCAGATCGCTCAGGTAGGGTGTATGGGCGGCTGGCACATGTACTTGGGTGGTGCGTACCTGCTTGGAACAGGAGGTGGTGCCTGTTATCGTCGTCGGCGGCGTTGGTGTGTGGGGACACAGACCAGGCTGGCGTTGGGGGTGTATGGGTATGTGTTCCGGGTGTTCTCTGTTCAGCAACTGCGTCGGGGGGGTGGGTGTTGGGGTGGGGGGGGCTGTGCCTCCATGCTCTATGTCCCGTCAGGAGTTTGGGGTAGGACCGCTTGGACAGAAAGGAGGAGCGCGGTGCTCTGGTGGGGGGGGGGGTGGTGGGGGGGGGGTGGTCCCAGGGTGTCAATGCCTCCAAACCACACACAGTCTTATGTAAAACAGCAGCAGTGTCTTTATTGTCTTTTAACACTTGAGGTAGTACACAGCAGTTCATGCAAAGAGTAGCTCCTAGAAACAGTGCTCCCAATGTACAGGTGTCTCTCTCCTCTCCTTCCCTCCAGATGTAAGCTTCCCAGCAGGATGGGCTGAATTGGGCCTCAATACCCATGCCTCCACCCCACAGGGTAGGCCCTAGGAGTGAGGCTAGATATCCTTCCCCTCACCCCTTAAATAGGGTGAGGGACAGTGGTCCACCTCTATAGTCCTGTCCGCTCTACTCAGAGGGGCTCTGAGGTCTCTCCTACAAATATCACTCTCACGTTTAGCGGGGCCTCTCAGGTCAGGCATGTGCTCTGCTGGGTCTTACTACACTTCAGACCAGCACTCTCCTCCGCTCCAGGACATCACTCCACATACTCCCTCCAGGCTCTCCACAGACTGCCAGTCCAGACACTCTGCTCTCCAGACTCTGCTCCAGCTCAGACTGACATCCTCACAGAACTGAGCATGCTGGACTGCCACCTCTTTCTCTCAGCTCTGACTCAACTCACAGCAC
This sequence comes from Ascaphus truei, assembly GCA_036426205.1. Classification (NCBI taxonomy): domain Eukaryota; kingdom Metazoa; phylum Chordata; class Amphibia; order Anura; family Ascaphidae; genus Ascaphus; species Ascaphus truei. The sequence goes on from WSYH01002328.1 coordinate 86,066, forward strand.
GAACTGACAGAACCAACTGACCCAGACACACACAGGACAGCCCACTAAATAGAGTCAGCACTTCCCCTATGATGTCAGCAGGACCTCCCCTCTGTCTAGGCCTGCAAAGAGTCAGGGGGCCCCTCCTCTATCACTCCAGGCAGGGCTTTGAAGGGGGGAACACCCATGGTTACTACTGGCGCCTGCCCTTACCAGGGCTTACTCCAGTAGGAGAAGGATAAGTAGCCCGCTCTTACTTACAGGGGCTACATATATATTTATATATATATATATATAAAAAAGAAAAAGAGAGGAGAGAGCGCACGGAAAAGGGGGGAGGGAAAGGAATGGGATGGGAATGGGGGGACCTCTGGAGGAGATCCAAACAAGGGATGAAATAGAGAAGCAGAGGAGGAGAACAGGAAGAGGCATCCGAGGATAGACTAAACTAAAGTACTAACGTCTAAACATTCGTTTAGTCCCCCAGGACTGAGAGTACCCAATTGGTGAATCCAATAGGATTCCCGCCTGCAGAGCGTCTTGAACCGGTCGCCTCCCAGAACACAGGAAGAAATGGTCTCTATTCCCATAATTTGCATGGTCTTGGGATTCTGTTGATGGAATAATTTAAAGTGTCGAGGGACACTGTGATTATTCAGACCCTTAATGACATTTCTCCTATGTTCTAGGAAGCGAGTTCCCAGAGTCCTGGTGGTTCGTCCAACATATCTCAGACTACAACCGCACTGTATAAGATACACAACATAAGTGCTAAGACAGGTGATAGAGCTACTGATGTCATACGTGGTACCCCTTGTTGGAGAACAAACTTGAGTTTGATTCAAAAGATGCCTGCACGTAATGCATCGACTGCGGCCACAGGGATGGTTACCCAATGGTCCCTTCTGTTTAACAGTATCACAAATAGAGGAAGATTTAAGCCTAGTTGGAGCTAGTATGCTTTTTATACTCCTTGCTTTCCTATATGTGACAGTAGCTCTATCCGGCAGGATAGGTCCTAGATGAGGATCACACTTTAGAATGGACCAATGATCATTTAAAATCCTATTGATAATTTTGGATGACTGGTTGTAGGTGGTAATAAATCTTACAGTCGACCTCTCTATCTCTGAATGTATTATTGGGGTGTCATAACCTGAACGTTTTCCTCTCTGTTGTTTGTTCTGTTTGTCTTTAGATTTTTCAAGTAAAGTCGATCTAGCAATGGAACTCACCTTGCTGAGAGAGTCGGACACCACGACGGGATCATATCCCTTGGAAAGAAATTTCTTCCCAAGTGTGACTGACTGGTTTTCAAAGTCAACATCCCTTGTGCAGTTCCTACGAATTCTGTGGAACTGCCCCAAGGGAATATTGTTGAGCCAGTGTTTATGATGGTTGCTGGACGCATGGACGTAGCTGTTCACAGACACAGACTTGAAATGTGTGGTGGTGATGATATTCAGGTCTGTGTCTATGCTCAGGGCCAGATCCAGAAAGACAGTGGACAAGTTGTTGATATCAAAAGTGAATTTGAGTCCAAACGAGTTGTCGCTGAAAGAGCTCAAAATATCGTGTAGGACTGACTCCTCTCCATCCCAAATTATAATGATATCATCTATGAAACGGCCATAGTATACGAGACCCGCTCCAAGCGAGATGTTTTGCCAGACATGGGATTCCTCCCAGTGCCCCATAAAGAGGTTGGCATAACTGGGAGCGAATCTCGTACCCATGGCCGTTCCACAGATTTGTAAATGAAAATCATTTTCAAATAAAAAATAATTGTGCGTAAGAATGAAGTGAATACTTTGTAAAATAAATCGCTTATGTTTTTCTGGGAATAGTGAATCCTTGTCCAACCAATATTTGATTGCCTCTAACCCCTTGGTGTGTTCAATGCAGGTGTATAGTGATGATACATCACATGTAGCCCATAGATAGGTGGATTTCCACCTGATATTGGAAATGGAGTCGATGACATGGAGCGTATCCTTAACATGGGACCTAAGTGCAGTAACATAGGGGTGGAGAAAGTCATCTACATATTGGGATAGGGTCGATGTCATCGACTCCACGCCCGATACTATGGGTCTACCAGGGGGATTGGACAAGGATTTGTGCACTTTGGGAAGGTGATAGAAAATGGGAGTGCGTGGATGTGAACAAAACAAAAATTTAAATTCCACTTTTGAAATAATGCCATCACCCAGTGCAGATGTGAGGAGCTCCTTCAGCAACAGCTGGTAGGTGTCAACTGGATCGGATTCCAACAAGGTATAGGAGGCCGAGTCACCCAGTAGTCTGCGTGCCTCTGTGAGATAAGCAGATAAGTCCTGGATGACTATGCCCCCCCCCTTGTCGGCCTGTCTAATAACTATATCATGATTGATTTTAAGCCCGCCCAATGCGCCCAGTTCACCTTTTGTTAAATTGGGATTGAATTTGATAGATTTGGCACACATGGACTCAAAGTCACGTAAAACCAGGCTGTAGAACGTATCCACAAATCCGCCCTTGGACTGGTATGGGAAGAAGACTGATTTTGGTTTAAAAGGTGAGTGCAAAATATTGCAATCCTCATCTAAATCTCCCTCCACATACCTGGTCGGATTGGTGGACCGCTCAAAGTTGTCTAGAGATACCTGTGATCCCGAAGGTGAATCCGACTCCCTCAGCAATGAAGTGAGTGCATCAATGCATTGTTCTTCCTGTGTATTAAAGACAATTCTTGGGTCAGTACATTTGATATTCTTCTCCTGAATTTTATAGTGTCTATTTAATGTAATTTTCCTCACAAAACTGTTGAGATCAATAAACAATTGAAATAAATTAGGGCCTGTATTGGGGGCAAAAGATAAACCCCGCTCTAATAAGGACTTTTCACATTCAGTCAATACAGTGGATGAAAGATTGAAAATATTACTGCACTCTAATGGTGTAGCTATTCCTCCTCTGTTTTTCTTCTTCCTCTGGACAGCTCTGCCTGCCCTAACTCCTCTGCTCCTCTTTTCCCTTGGCCCGAAGGCCTGTTTGGGGCCTCGCGGTCCCAAAGGGGATAGTGCCTGTCTGGATCTCTCCCCTTCAGTCCCCCCTCCCGCCTCGGTGTCCCGTCTAAAAAATGGGCAGATCTATGGTGGGTGGTGGAATCTTTAGACCTAGCCCCTCTATTAGTATCAGCTGATGTACCATTTGTATCCCGCACCTGAGGGCTATCAGAGCTCACCCCAGTGTCTCCTGTGGGAGACTCTACCTCCAGGACCGAGAATCTCCCACTAGTGTGTGTGTGTGAGGAACTATTAGGTGGGCCCAGAACCCTTTCAGGTTCATCATGACTGGGGGGGGCATGATTGGATGTGTCCCTATACGTATGGGAACCACCTCTACCCGACCTAGAGCCAGACCTATATCTCCCTCCCTTTTTGTAATTGGGATTGTGTGGTCGCTTCCAGACCCTTACCTTGTTTGTGGCATAGTCCTCCTTATCCCGATTGAGTTTAGTATCTTTCCTGTCAATGATCTCCTTTTCAAATGTAATGACTCTCCTACTAGTCTTATCATCATATTCCTTGAACTCCTCAGTATCACAATAAGGTTTGAGTACCCCTTGAATTTTCTCAATCTCCAACTCCAATTCTTTCACTTTTTTGTCTCTAAAATCTATTAAAAGTTTCATTAATGAGAATGAGCACCTATCAAGTGTCTCATTCCATTCCCTGCTAAATTCTGGATTGGTTTCAAATGTGGGGGATTTAGTTACCCTTAGACCTCTAGGGATGATTTTACGGTCTAGATAGTCTTGTAAGGAACAAGCGTCCCACCAATGTCTCATTTCATCCTTCATTAAAGTTTCTAATGTAAAAAAATTACTTTTAATATCTATTTTATTTTCTGTATCCATATTGTTCTCAGTATTTAATGAAGGAATTAATCCACTCCGTCTGGAGTACCTCTCCTTTGCTGATTGCATCATGTTTATATATAAAATGGGTTCCTATACACAGGCTGCTGCTTAAGAGTAATTTTAGAAAAAACAGAAGGAAAAAAGCTGCGCCTTACAGGAACATATAAACTATGTATGT